>VXBB01009309.1:46417-81584 GCA_013399915.1 Illadopsis cleaveri | reverse complement strand
AAACCCTTTTTTTTTCCCAATGAGGACAATCAAGCAGAGGAATAAGGTGCCCAAAGTGGTTTTGCAGTCTCTGTTACAGATTTTCACTGCTCAAAGTCCTGAGCACCCAGATCTGGTCTCATCACTTACAGGATTTGAGTAGGACCTGTTTATTTATACAGGACTTTTTCATTGTTGTTTTTGTTGGGTTTAATCTTGCAATGCACTGAAAAAGTTCTAACAGGAATGGTATGAATCTGCAAAGTTACACTTAAGTCAGTAGAGAGGAATCAATTTGCATAAATTGAAACTCTTTCCCCTTAATTTAATTTCCATATGAACTTATGAAGTTTTGTGCATGTCTGTTATATTTTTAATTCTTTTCTGGAATACAAAATTTGCTTGGTGTGTTTTCATTAAAATCCAATATTCTGCTTCTGTCAATATTAGTCTTTCAAAAGCTTATTGATTAAAGTTGCTGTCTTTCTTCTCTCTTTTTTAATTGACTCAATTTAGAAATATGAATTAAAAAACCAGAAGTTTAGAACTCCCATTCTTGAGAAGAAAATTGTAGCTCACAAGATATTTATTTGGTCAAATGCTGCCATCAGCTAAAGCTGCCACTGAGAAGAGGTGGCTGCATCTACTTTGGAAATTTCTTCCCTGATGGATGTGACCTTTGTTACAATTTTGTTTAAGTCAAAAGAAATAATTCTTGATTGTTTAGAACAGCAGCGGCCAGAGGTTGGCATTAATGACACAGATGGCGCAGCACTGGAGAGCAGCTTGCTGTACAAATGGGACACAATTGTTGAATTACTGAATTTCCTGTATTTTACCAGGTTCTGCTTAAATTCCCCCCCTAATATCCATCACAAGTTGCTCTGTGGGTTTGAATCCAGCCCTCATTTCCACTTCCAAAAGAGGCTTATTCAATTCTTTCCTTAAAAGCAGCCCTGATTTCAAATCCAGAATTAAAACCCCAGTGCCTCATGCTCGAAACCCGAGAGGTGTCTTCCACTGTTCTGCTTTCTCTATCCCAAAGTTGACTTAACAATTAAACCCTGCTGAAAATTCTTGCCAGATGCACTTAGTCTTGACTAAGCCTGATCAACTCTCAGCTTCCCTGCAAAGCTCTCCAATAGGCTTATCTTTTTCTCTTATTTGTTGCACTCGTGTCCATTTCAGGATAAATTCTGTGATTCTATGGGACAACCTTACTTACTGCAATCGACTGGCATTAGGTAGCCTGAGTCTTATGCTATACAACAAAACAAAACAAAACAAAACAAAACAAAACAAATAAAATAAAATAAAATAAAATGTGTATTCAAGCTGCATACTGGGTACAGGTTAGGTCAGTCCAGAATGGTCGTTGCTGAGGATTTTCTCTGAGAAAATGGATTTTTTTTCCTTATGGCTATTAAAACATGGTACAATGAAGATCTCCACAGCTTTGCTATTTCTTTTATCCACAACTGAAAGTTTTTTGTTCCTACTGCTTGGACAAGTAACATTTCTCAAAACTTTCTCCAGGCAGTGCCAAGCATGATGCTCGGATTTGTTTCTCTTCCCGAATCCTCTCCAGCTTTCCTTTTTCCAAGATCAAGTGTTGTGAACTGAACACGACATTTGCTCCCCTGTGCACTGCTTACAGACAGATTCTGCCCTTTCTGCTGTTCCAAGATCCCATGGATGATGTTATGCATTAGCTGGGCTCACTCTTAATTAATACAGTCTCACTTTCCAAAAAGTTTCACATCTTTAGATGATATGAAACTTCTTCAACACTCTCTCACCCCAAGATCTTGAAAAGCAAAAAAGTCTTTTTCTGACGAGTGATTGCTTGAGAAAGCCCAGCAGGTCACAAAAAAGCAGTGCTAAAGGACTGATTAATTTCCATTCTTCCATCTGCACCAGAAATACCAGTATCCAGGCAGGGGATGGGATATTTGATTAGGTGAAGCTTACATGAGGGACTATTTCAATATGAGAATTGCAATACAAATATATTATTATCTATCTCAGATAGAATAGTCAGTCCCACACTCATCACACCACAGTATCTGAACACCTCAGGGATGATATAATAATGAAATTGATCTAAAAAAGGCAGTGTAATTATATAATTATACCTTTGCTGCTATATTTCACACATAGAGATTATTTATAATGAATACTCTTTTACTTTTGAAAGGATCTATTTTCTTCAATGGGAGACAGTGGGGTAATAAATAGACAGGAAAGTTCTTTGATTGGGGAAAGAATTAAACCTTTAAGTGAAGCTCAGTGTTTGCATTTTAGCAGTTGATTGCCTCCTTGCACCTCAGGACACCTCAGCAAGAAAATGTAAAGAAGCTTCTTTTTACCCCAGTGTGTCTTCTCTGGTTGGGTGCTCAAGAGAAATGCTCATTATTTGGGGAGTCTTTGCTCAAATTTAACAGCTAAAATGCAACCTTTTAGTCTGACATAGTCATGCTGGCTCTTCTGCAATCAATAGGGAGAAACTGGAACCTCCAAGAAGAATAATTTACACTACCAAGAGTGTCTGATGGGTGGATCAACAGAGCATGGCTGGAATTCCTTAACAATCAACGCAACTATGGAATCAGAGTCATAGGACAGCCCCGCTGGGAGGGATCCACAAGGATCTTCAAAGTCCAGCTCCTGGCACTGCGCAGAAAAATCCTGGGAATCACACCATATGCCTAAATAACCTGAATAACCAGTTCCAACTGGTTCTGGATGAACACAAGCACTTCCCTACATTGGTGAAGTTTGGCTGTCCTGCGTTAGGGCACAGATTTCCCCTTCAGCACTGCATTTTCTCTTGCTTCATATGAAGCCCAAAACACCTACAAATTCCATGTGGCATGAAGGCACAATTTTATATTTATATGTCCCTATATATAAATATTTTTAGATACATGATGTAGTCACTAATTATAAAAATAAAGTGATACTACAACACACAAACTGGTCTGGCGTTGCAGTGCTGAAGGGAGCACAAGGAAACTTCTGCATCTTAAGCAGCAGAAACAAAAGAGAAACGTGAATTCCTTAACACAGATATGTGACTCTTTCTGCTGCTTACCTGAGAAATGTTTTTTAAAATTAGGGAAAAAATCTTCAGTACAAGCTTAAACCCTTTTTCAGGGAAATATTGAATGGAAGGATTTTTTTAACACATATATTTGAGTGTTGCTGCCTTCAGGAGGACTGAGAAACATGCTAAAGTTAACTAAATATCATCATGGTAAAATAATGCATCTCTCTAAATTGGGAAATGTGAAAGGATAACTGTAATTGATTGGACTCCTCTCAAAGGTCAAATGCTGCCAAGAATTGGTGTTTGGGGTTTTTTTCTATTGCTGTTTCTTCAATTGACTTTTCTTTCTGTAACACAAATGTTAAAAATTTCTTTGCAGGCAACATTTTAATTCACAAATTTAATTATAGCTCAAACACCTGCAAGCAGTTATTAAAATTTCCCTTTAACCATATTCTTTTAAATGATCTTCATACACACACAAAACCCTAATTAAATTTTGTTTGTTTTCATGCCCAATTTGCAATTTCTGATTTTCCTTTTCTTCATTAATTAGATAAGGACAAAGCGATAGGGTTTTAATTACTCAAGATATGTGTGAACACATCTTCATTTTCAATTAAAGGTGAGATAGGAGATTTGAAGAGAAGTTAACTAACACAGTAATTTTTTTACTATTATCCTGACAGAAAACATATATATCATGAGATGTTATCAGAAGGTTTGTTTACACTTCTTGGGAATCTCTAGTGTATGCCATAAATGGAAAGAATTTCAATTATAGGAGGAAGAAATAAAGGTCTAAATCTCAAAAAAACCCAGTGAATGCAACACCTCTGACTTCTTTTAGCAGGATCATTTCCAGTTAGGCAGAACCTAATTTCTCTAGAGGATTTTACTGGAACAATGTGGCACTTGGTGTACAACCCCTCCAGTGAAGAAAATTCTGATTTCAGGGAGTTCAAAGTCAGATTTAAAACACACTGGTAGTCCACCTTCCTAATTTTATGAGCAAAATATGCACATGAATTGCTGTTAAATGATCTTCCTAAAGGGAAGGAAAAGTCAATGGGATGACAAATGCCAGTGAGTAGAGCATAAATACACTGGGAAAGACCACAGGCAAATCCATAACTCACTGCTCATGCTCAGTGCTAAAGAAATGAACAATTTGGGTGGGCATCTAACACACCTTTGATAAAGACAGCTCCTAAATCACCACCTATCAGCTGCAGAGTCTCCTAATCACCCTTAGGGCCCTGAAGAGCTTCAGCCAGGCCATGGTGGCCAGTCACACAGTGACTGCTCTTAGTCATTTGTCAGGAATGACAATGCCTCTGCTTGTCTTCTTGTCCTCTTATCCCAAGTGCTCTGCAAAGCCCTTCAAACCTGTCATTTGTTCTCTGCTCTGAATAATGTAGAAATGGATGTCTGAACCAAAGTTGTCAGAAACATTTAGAGATGAATAAACTACAGCATAAAGGGGACTGTTTGTGTATGCTTTGGATTAGCTTAACCTGGTTTTAGGAAATTGCAGATATACCCAGGACATTAAATACGTTTTCTTCCTTATAAATTATGCAAAGAAAGCAGTACCAACTTTAATGGAGATGTCTCTCCAAAATGAAGCAATCTCAAATCATCAACACTGAAGCGTGTCTCATTGGTCCCTGTGATTTCATCACACTGCAGCATTGCACTGACAGTCTGCTTCAAAGCTATATGTGCTACATCACAGCACCACAGAGCCAGGGGCTCACTGATGTTGGGAAAACCCTCAAAGATCATCAAGTCCAAACATTAACCCAGCACCACCAAGGGCATGATCAAACCATGTCCCAAGTGCCACACCTACACATCTCTTAAATCCCTCCAGGGATGGTGACTCCACCAGCCTGTGCCAGTATTTGAGAGCTCTTCCAGTGAGGATTTTTTCTTCGTATCCAATCCAAACCTGGTGCAACTTGAGGTTGCTTCCTTTTGTCCAGTTCCTTGTTACTTGGGAGAAGAGACCAACCCCCACCTGGCTACAGCGTCCCTTCAGGTGGTTGTGGAGAGTGACAAAACCCCTCTGAACCTCCTTTTCTCTGGTCTGAGCCTCCCCAGCTCCCTCAGCTGCTCCTCAGGGGATTTGTTCTCCGCTGAGGGAAGAGGCTGAAGGACCTCAAAGCAAATACCACAGACATATTTATGAACCTGTCATGCCTTTGAGCAATCCAAAGGCCTCTGCTGTGTATAGAAACCATTGTTCTATAGCTGTGGGGGCTCTGGATATTGCTCCAATCCTTCTAAAATGTAGCTGAACCTGAGAACTGCTCTTGATTCTACATTTTAGCTAAAGGCAGCACTGCTGCCTACACAGTGCTCAAAAACCTAATATTTGGAGCAGCCAGGACATAGAAATTTATAACCAGTAACATGTTTCTTAGCTTTCCATTGCCACTACAGTCTAAAAAGATTTAGGATCTATAAAGTCTTAAGGACAACACTGGTCAGGACGCAAAGGCTGTGTAAATTTAACAGTGTTTGGGCACAGACCCAAGAGGTGAAGTGCACCATTGACACTGTTGATCTCAATAGTCCTTGGCAAACTTTGGGCCTCATGTGCCTTACAGTCCTCTAAATAACAATAAGGCAGAGCTCCAGAATTAACCCTGTCCAGGGACTAATTGGAAGCTTGGAAGTGGCCATCACGTTGAAGGCTTGGAGAGTTTCATAGGGTACATGTGGTAAGATTATTTGAGTGAATATCAGCTGGAGGCTGGGCTGTGTAAAGCCCTTACCTGAGGTGTAACTGGGGCAGTGACAAACATTTCATTCTGTCTACGTTGGACACTTACCTTGGATCACAGAATCACAGACTGGTCTGGGTTGAATGGGATCTTAAAGATCGTCCATTTCCAACCCCCATGCCTTGGGCAGGAACAACCAGATCAGACTGCTCTGAGCCCTGTCCAACCTGGCTTTGAACTTTTCCAGAGAAGGATGGGAGTTCCCCACTCTGAGAGTGCTTGGCACTGTCAGCTGGTCACAGGTGGTTTGCTCAGACTTGCCAGGTATCCTGAAGGCTAAGGATAAAGGAGGCAAATAACACCACTTGTAGAATTCCTTGGGTCATCTTGCACAAATTCTTTAGACTTTGTGTCATGCATTTTCCCTGGTTAATGGAAAGAGAGAATATCTGTCAGACTTTGCAAATGTCTGGGTTAAAAGGGTTGTAAAATGGGGCTTTGCTGTCTCTGTCATTGCTATTTTAAAATGGTTTGGGTTTTTAAAGCCCTAAATTCCGGTAGAGATAATTAAAGCTTTTTCAAATCTAATACAATAGCACTGTTCTACGAGTCCTAAAGGCTGCTTTTTCAATGAGGAGAGTATTTTGCCCAAATTTCCTTCAATAGCTCTGAAATCTCTAAGCAGTCACCTAAAATACGTGTCCTGGTTCTGAAAGGACTGGGCATTCACCACTGCAGCTTAAATGAACTGCATGATCCCCCCTGCCATGGGAAATGAGATCACTTGTTTGTCAGGAATTACTTTGGCTTTGGAGTACCAATGAACCCAGGCTTTCTGGAAGACATGAGTGATTTTGTGTGGCTGGATTTGTAAGGTGGGGTGTTCAGACACAGACACGACCAAGGATTTTGAATTATGAAAGGTACCACACAGCAGCCCTAAGAAAATCAGATTTTTTTAAAGGTGTTCCAAGCTAGACATACAAAATGAAAGGTCACACTTAAAAATTTCCAGAGATACCCGCAGGCAATTATTGCATTCAGAATTCTACAGCTTTAATTAGCAGAGAATGAATCATTCCATAGGGCGAGAGTCAAAAAAAGAAAAAGAGATGAAGGTGGGGGAAATGAAACTAAATTTCAGCAATAGACATATACTAGTTCAGGTCCAGGAAATATAATTATTTGAAATCAGACTCAAAGTGAATGATAATGACACAATGGACGTTGTTTTTCTAGAACAATTTTCAAACTTTAGCTAATCAAAAGCTTCTTTTCTCTTTCTTTTTTTTTCTTCTTTTAATTTTTTTTAACAAAGCAAATACATGAACTGCATGCTTAACTCTCATTGAATGTTGTAAAAAATATGTATGGATTCATTTGGCAGTTAACAACACGACCTATGCCAATTAATATTTTTTATTTACAGAACTCAGTGCTGATAATGAGAAACTGATAGGCATGCTTAATTGGCTTTTAACTACCGGTGTCTTTTTATAGTATTTTCTTCTTTGCCCAATGGCAGCAATATTCCTGAGGATTTCAATGTGAGTTTAATATGTTGCTGATTTTTAATTACATTTTTATTGCTTATGCAAATGCATGCTCATTTGTATGGCAAGCCAGGGGTCAGTAACCACGAGAGTTTTGTCACGTTTCTCTCTTCAGGGCCTTCACTCAACAGCATTGCAGCTTCTTCCCGTTTGGTTTTTCCTAAATGTGGGAGAATTGGCCCCTTCCCCAGCTCCTTGGAGGAGAGTTCGTGTTAGGAGTGCAGATATCCTGACTGGTGGATGATGATCCAAGCTTTTATTGAATTATCATTCCAAAAATTGTTCTCTTTGCAGGCAGCAGCCCTAAAGGGAATCTGGCATCACCTGGAGCTACCTGCTCGTGTTTATGAACTTTCCTCACTCTTGCTGGCAGATGTTGGCTTTCTATCCCTGGAACTGTCCAAGGCCAAGTTGGATGTGGCTTGGAGCAACCTGGGATAGTGGAAGGGTGCTGGAAGGGGGTGCAACAGGAAGACATTTAAGGTCCCTTCCAACCCACACCTTTCTGTGATTCTGTGAAAATTATTGACCAGACAGAGGCAGAAACTCCATGGAAAACTGTACGTTCTGGCCTCAGAGCTGGAGGAACTGGCACCACTGCTTTGGAGCTTATTTCTCTCTCCTTTTTCCCTGCTTTCTTGAAAATATAAATATCACTGGAGAGGACGTAACCCAAACAACAAATTATACCGAGAACCAGTTTCATAGAATCACAGAATCATTAAATTTGGAAAAAGCCCACAAGATGAACAAGTTCAATCTTCTACTGAGCACCTCAATGGCCACTAAATCACATTGCAAAGTGCCACATCTAATCCCCTTTGTTAAAGTCAGTAGCCAATGGAGGCTGATTTATGTCTCCAAGGCCTTCTGAAATGCCTCAAAAGTTTGGACACAGAGGCAGAAAGGAGAGACAATGGAAGTTTATCCTGAAACAGGACATGTTTGGGAAGCTGAGCCAGGGATCTCCATAGCTATGAGAAGATTCAAGTGAAAGTTGTCTTATCTCCCACTCTCTACAGTGTGTACTCTATTCCTGGGAACCAGATGGTCAAAAATTCCTCTGAGGGACCCATCAGCAATGATCCTAAATATTTGAAGGAAAAAATGACTTGTTCTGACGTCAGTAGATGGCACTGTTTCTATGAACTATCGACTCACACCCCCAGAAATGCAGCTGCATCTCCTTCGTATTTTCTACACGGGGAGAGATCGAAACAAAACCAAACAAACTAACCAAAAAAACCCCACAAACAAACAAACAAAAAAACCCACAAAAAACCCCCCCAAAAAACCACGCCTCCCAGGGGAAAAAACAAAAACAAACAAACAAACAAAAAAACCACCACAACCAAAAAAACCCAAAAAACCACACACAAAATAACATTTTAAAAGTGTAAGATTAGTACCCTGAAGTTCGAAAATGCCTGAATTAATATTGCTCATTATATTTTATCTTACCCTTGCAGGCTTTATGCAGTGTGATATTGTCTTCATTCATATGCTCATATTTTCCATTTCCAGAGGACTGCTGCCTTAGTTAATGCAAAGAATAGAGTTGATCTGAGGATAAGACAACTGTACAGGATAAAGAAGAATATCCTTGATGAAATTCCAAGCTTCAGTGGTCTTGTGTATTGGTGAATGGGTGGAGGCACAGCATTTGTGTCTGAGAAAGGAGGTTTGTGGATGGTCACTGAGTTACACATGAAGAACCTTCCAGTACCTAAAAGGGACTTACAAAAAGGATGGAGGAGACTTTTGACAAGGGCATGCAGTGATAGGACAAGGGGGAACGGCTTTAAACTGAAGGAGGGTAGATTTTGGTTTGATATTAGGAATAAATTCTTTACTGTAAGGGAAGCAAGACACTGGCACAGGTTGTCCAGAGAAGTTGTGGTCTCCTTATCTTTGGAAGTCACCAAGACCAGGTTGGACAGAGCTTGGAGCAATCTGGCATAGTGGAAGGTGCCCCTGCCCATGGCTGGGAGCTGGAACTGGAGGATCTTCAAAGGTCCTTTCCAACCCAAACAATTCCATGATTCCATGATGATTCTATGGTGTTATGATTCTCTGATAAGAGTGAGCTTGTTGCACCCCAGGTGTTCTGGATGTGTTCATGTAGTGACAATTCACCTGGCTATTCAGCCACACCAAAAATATCTGGAAATATCCAAATAATCAAATTCCTAAAGTGCCCACTGGACAAAGCTTCTGCACAGGACAAAAGTGAAGATATATTGAAAAAACATTTTTGATCTCATGGATATCCTTAATAGCATCACTCGACAAGATCCACCTCATTAAGACATCTGTGGAATGGCTTTAGGGTACCTGATTTATAGTCAATTCATGTGTTTTTAAAATATGGTTTCCTTGCTTGTTTTTGAATCAATACAGAAATACAGAACAAAAATATATCGAACATCTGTCATGCATCTTCCTGATCTTGGTGATGCTGCTATTTTTGTCAAATTTGTCAGTTGTCATTTTGTCTTCTTTTTCTTAATTAGTCCTGATTCCTACTTCCTGGCTCAGTTCCTTGTCTCTGTCACATTGTCCTGCTAAATTCAATCCCCCTTTTCTATAACCTGCTTTTTCTTTCCCACTGAATTTTCTCAGTTTTTCATTTCCCTCTTTCACATGCATCCCCCAGCCTGTTGTCTACCTGTCTTATGCCCCTCTATCCTACCAGATGTTGTTCCACCTCACACTGTGGTCCCTGTTGAGCCTGTTATTTATAACTTATTCTTCCCAAAACTTGTTTCACTTTCAGTCTGTCCCAGCTTAATGCACCCATCAAGTTAACCACCCCCATCATCCCCAGTCTGGTAATCTTCAGTCCTCTGTATATCATCAAAGTCTGTTTTAACCAATTTTTATGTGTATTCAGCTTTATTTTTCCCAATATTTCTCTTCCTTGTTTTCTTATTTGTTTGGTTTGGTTTTTTACTCTTGTATCACAGTGTTGTCCTTTCTGTGTCTATTCCCTGCTATTTCTTGGAAGTGTACAAGGATGATGTCAGGAGAACGTGAGAAGCATTGGTGGGCATTGGTGTCTGTTGATCTGTCCCTTTTTCCTGATACTAAAAAGTCTCAGAAATACATGAACCATTACTTACACATTTTCTAGGAGTATTAAAGGTAGATAAGTTGTAAGAAAAATGTTTGGCAAATGAGAAACTTAGACAAAGTCACCAGCAATCGAAAAGTGTAACTTGGAATGGAACAAGACAGGCTGCCTTATTATAGGTAATTTCCTGAACTTTAAAAATCTTTCCAATTTCTTACGATAATTTTTCGTGCAATGGAAGTAACAAAATCAGGGACGCCACAAGGACAGGTAGAAGGACCTTCTCCTGCCCTTCCCCACACCAGTTGTCATTCTGACTCCCATAAGGAGCAAAATTACTTCAAACTCAACATTTCAACCTCTAAAGTGTCTCACTGGAAATTCCACTTTGCTTTAACCTGTATGGTGAAAAGGGACTGGAGAGAAATGAATCATTTCACCTGCTGGTTTCCAGCCCTGACATTCAGGGGTTTCTCAGGGACAACATTTTTCTAAAGAATATATTTATCTTTGGCATCCCCTTTCTACTGTCTGGACTTGCTTTGAGGTGCTGGCAGCCCCTTGGGGAGGTGTTTCTCTGGAGAGCCACTACCAGTCTGGAGTGATCCCAAGTGTTCCTGGCATCCCAGGAGCTACAGATCACCTTTGCAGGAGACTCTGTGAAAGCTGTCACACCTCTGCTGTCAGCCTCTGTCCGACTGAGTTAACGAAATCACATCAGGAAAAGGCAAGGAAAGACAAGGCTGAAGTCCTTTGTGAGAGCTTTGAATGTGAATTCCCTTCTTTGCTGACAAAGCAGGAGCAGAATCGAAGTGACATCACAAGGTTTGCACTGTCTGTACTGTCCAAAGTCCTTCAGGCTCAGCAGACCCCTGGGAGACCAGGAATCCCAGCTGGATAATGAGTTCAGAAGCCACCACAGCAAACATTAGGCTGAAATTATCAACCTGCGTAATTTTCCTAGAGAAAGCACCTCTGACTTCAGCAGAGACTGAGCACAATCTGAGGAAATAACATTTGCCTGCTTTCATGTGAGGGTGAGCTCTGGTTTCCTCCACTAAACTCAGGGGAAGTAATTGCTTATAGTTAGAAAAAAAGTAAGTGATTAACCTGTGGTTATTACCAGTATTTATTAATCTGAACCCAAATCTTGCTCCCTAAAAACCCCTGAGGCTCCATATATTGTACACACGATGCACAAAATAACTGGGAGAATGTACTTCTTCACCATCTTACTTTAAATAGTGCTTGAAAGTACTCTGGGGTTTAATAAGTTTTCCAGTAGAAGTGGAATATAAAAAAAACCCAAAATTGGGATGACTGCATTTGAATATTGTGGTGGGCCTTTTTTTACATTTTTTAATGACAAGCTGAAACAAGGAAATGCTCTGCATTTCCCTCCGTGCAACACACTTTGGGATCTATGGATTTACAGAGCTATTGCAGAGCTGAGTGTTGCTATTATCACTGTGGATTGTTATCAGGGAAGATATCATGAAACTGATCTCTTTTTAATGATGTTGTACTCAATTACTCCCTACCCTTGTCTTTCTTCTTCTTCTGTGTTTCTATTTCTGGATGTGTTCAAAAAGAAGGTGGTGGTCTAGGGAAAGGGAGAGGCATTTTCCCTGGTAAATCAATTAACTTCTCCAATCCAGCAAACTGTGAAAAAATACAATAACTCTCTTTAAATGTTCCATTAGGGTCCAGTAACAGCTCATTAGATTATACAAGGTATGTGTAATTGCCCAGAAAAGATGCACTACCTTCCTGCAATGCTTAATTTAATCTCCACTCTTTACATACAACTATAACCACCCACTAAACAAGATTCATGGCCTCGTGCTCGGTGCTATGTGTGTACGAGTCTGTGTTGTAAACGTAAGGATGTGTTTAAAAGTCAGAACTGGCATGGCTTTATTTCCACTTGCTCACTCTAATCTTACAAAACAAGGCTGTGGAGGTTTGGCATTGTCCTTACAGAACGTTTTCCACTTGGTTGGAAACAGCTCACTGCGTTTTGTGTTTGCTGCACGGAGGGATTGTCCCCCTGTGCTGGGCACTGGTGAGGCCACGTCCTGAATAGTGGGGTCAGTTTTGGGGCCATCACTACAAAAAAGACACTGAGGTGCTGGAGCATGTCCAGAGAAGGGAACAGAGCTGGGGAAGGGGCTGGAGCACAAGGCTGATGCGGAGCAGCTGACAGAGCTGGGGGAGTCAGCCTGGAGAAAAGGAGGCTCAGGGGGATCTTCTCTCTCTCTACAGCTCCCTGACAGGAGGTTCTAGTGAGGGGGAAATATGTCCCTTCTCCCAGAAAACAAATGGCAGAATGAGTGGAAAAGGCACCAAGTTGCACCAGGGGAGGTTTAGATTAGAAACTATTAGAACATTAGAAAATCTAAATTTGAAATCAAAATTTAGATTTAAATTAGAAAGTCGAACATTAGAAAAAATTTGTTCACGGAAAGTATTTCCAAGCACTGGACCAGCTGCCCAGGGAAGTGGTACAATCACTGTCCCCAGAAGTTTTCAGAAGGTGTGAGGGTATGACACTGATGGACGTGGCTTAGTGATGGACTTGGTGGTGCTGGGTTGGACTCGACGATCTTAGAGATCTTTACCAACATAAATGATTCTTTGATACTCTGTGAGGTCCTGAAGTCACTGAGCTGTACTGGTAAAGGAGAGCAAATCTGTGAAAATAACTGTTTTATGTATAATTCTACTGTTAGGTTTTCATGTAATAGAGGTAAATTTTTCTCTTTTTTTAGCTGTCATGGGAGAAGATGCAGAGGCTTGAATTTCTCCCACAAACCCTTGGCTTTTTCTGTGTGCTTCCTCTTAATATTACAACATGAATTACTAAATATCCTTCCTTTCTCCTCCAGCACAGAAATGTGATCCCCATGAGCAGCTCTGCCTCTGCTCACCTCTGCAGCCTTCACAGCTGAGTGCTTGAGCACCCCAGAGTCCTGCCAGGGCCATTCACACTTCTGTGCTTGAGAGTTACCACACTTCCTGAACCTTGATTGCTCAAGTTCTGCTAGGGGAGGTTTAGATTGAATTTTAGGGGAAAAAATTAATTGAAAATATTTCTAAGCATTGGAACAGACTGCTCAGTGAAGCGGTGGAATCACCACCCCTGGGACTGCCCAAAAAACTTTTAGATACAGCACTTGGGGACATGGTTTGATGATGAATATGGCAGTGGATCTGGGTTAATGGTTGGGCTTAATGAATGTAAAGGTCTTTTCTAACCTTAACGATGTTATGATTCTGTGTTTCAGTCTGAGAGGGGTCACTGGGATAAATTCCTGTTTTTCCAATATTAAGAATTCTTTCTTCATATCCAGGTGAATCAGGATAACAGGCAGTGCTTTGTTCATTATTATTACAACTATTTCCACTTTTCTGCAAATGGAAACACTCAACCAGCTTGCTCAGAAAAGCTGTGGCTGCCCCATCCGTGGAAGTGTCCAAGGCCAGGCTGGATGGGACTTGGAGCAAGCTGGGATAGTGGAAGGTGTCCCTGCCTATGGCAAGGGGGTGGAACTGGATGATCTTTAAGGTCCCTTCCAAATCAAAGTTTTCTATGTTTGTCTCTATTATTTTCTATGAAATCTCTCACAAGAAAATCTGTTTTCCTATGATCAATCAGGAGGGAAAAGGAGAAAGGCTAAAGCTTTGGAACTCCTCTGTTCCTGCAAGAATTATTTTTTTAAAGTAAACATTTTTTTTTTAAGTAAACATATCTTACTAAAAAACCCCTTCCCCCTGATCTTCCCCTTCTCTTTCATATTTGATGGTAAATTAAAAAATTTTTTTTTTTTTTAAAACTTCATTGTTGCTGTTTCGGACACACAAAGGACGAGGCAGGCACAGCAGAAGTCAAGGAAACTTCTACTCTTCTATTCAAAATCTGACTCCAATATTTATACATCTGTACAAAGGTTAAGAGATTGGCTTCAAGGGTCGCCACCTCTTTCACTTGGATGGTGAACATCACCATCAATTACAATTCTCCTCCCAGAGAAGAAATATGTAAACGATCTAGAAATATGTAAACTATCTAAAAATATACATTGTGTTTTGTTGAGCTGCGTGAGAAAGCAGGACTGCAAAGTCCAAACATTTGCAAGCAAGAAAACTTAGGGCAACACCTCGTTGGTAAAATTTTGAGTGGTCTGAGCTCCAAGCCAGCAAAAGAAACTGGGAGGGATAGAGTATTGTGTTTCTAGTCCCAGTTCTCTGGAAAGTGTCTCCTCTACTGCTCTGCATCATTCTACGTTTTCCCCCTTCCTGATAAAAGGCTATTTTTCTTTCTGTGCCAGACTGTACCGCACATCAATCCTTATTTGTAGCTCCAATGATTTCCAGACTATTGGTTCATAACAAACAAATAGAGGTTTCAAGTTCTCCCTGACGCGGCGCCGGTTGGACAGTCACTGATTTTTCTGGGATTAAGGATGTTAAAATGGCACTGGGGCAGAAAATACAGAGCTTTCCAAAGTGACATGGTAGGCACAGATCAGGCATACGAGTGGGGATGGGAAATTAAAACAGGCCAGAGAACATTGTTTCACTCTCTGCAAAAATAATCCCATGGAAGCTCGAATTCATCCTACATTTTATCATGTAGTGATTTGCCCCGGAGTCCTCACCATGAAGAGTTTCTTCTGGATGGTTGAGATTTTCTGAAACAAGATGAAGCGCCTGGACAGTGATACACAATCCCGTTGAATTAAGGCAACATGGAGTCATCTTGCACCTGGAGTGAAAATGAACACTTTCCCAGGCTCTAGCCATGAATATTATCAGATACCTCTGACATTTTAACCTATATTAAGAGGCAAGACATAAGAAGGAGGCTGACTTATAGATCCTTGTTATTCTGTCTGGGCACCTTAAAAATTTCAGACAGTTCAGTGAGAACAAATGTTTTTAATCCTCCAGTCAAGCTGAAAATATTGGGAAATGGGAAAATATATTGTAATAGACCCCAGAAATGAAAAGGCTTTGCTGTTAAATAGTCCCACAAAATGAGCTTCCTGGTTTCAGAAAACATTTTTGGTTTACTCCAATAGAAGCATCTGGGTTTAGTGTTGTTTTGGAGTTGTAAGTTTTCAAGTTAATTTCGGAAGGAAAAATAATTTCAAAAGTAAATTACTGAAGAACTTCATTATGAAACTTCTTCCCTTCCTACCTTCCTGTCTCCTTCTCTTCATTCTCCTCCTCCCTTTTATTCTTCCTCTTAATTTCTCTTTCATTTTATCTGTTTCCTTTGCTCTTTCTCTTAATTACCACGAATTTGCAAGATCAACACAGAACTTTACAGCCAAACTAATATACAACAGCAAAATGCTCTGTGGTGTTTTGTGGAAGATAATTCACTAAGTCACATGCAAAGCCAAATAACAGGGTTGGTAAAATTCACAGAGGGAAAAGCAGAGAGGCTCAGTTCTTCCCAGTTCCAGGCCTGTGCTTTCCTGCACCTGCTGTGGCTTTACTGGGCCTAGTGACAGAAATGCAGCTTCCCTGAAATGTGTGGGTCTGAGCATGTTTCTGACCCTTGCATTCTTGGCCCTGGATTAGCAGAACCAATTCCCATTTCTTTGAAAAGGGGAAATATAAATGACTCAAGAGATCATCCTTTTTCCATCCTGTTTAAGCACATTATTTAAAGCCAGCAGAATAGGCAAATGTTCAATTGGGAATTAAGTGACTGAATGCCATAAGAAATAACAAGATAGTTTTCTTAAAATGCAATTCTTAATACAATATTTTAAGTCTCCTTACTAAGGCATAGTTATGACTTTACTGTGTAAACTGATCTAACTCCCATCTGAACTCTTCGAAGGACCAAGGCTTCTCTGTCTAGGCCAAGCTTTGGCTGTTTGATACTGGTTACAAAATCCCTCTTAATTTAATCCTGGGGAAATGTAAATCTAATTTCCTGCAGTGGATGTTAGTGGTATTGTTTCACACCAGCCCAAGTCTCATCAGAAGTAATCAAGCACAGCAATGGAGAGATTGTTCTCCATAAGACAAGTGACAAGCAATCTCTGAACAAAACTCATATTTCCATGCTTGGTACAAAAACACTATGATGAAAAAAAATGATAAATATCGGGAGCACAGTGGTGGCAAATTGAACAGCATTAGGAGTTAAATGGTGGTGAGAAATGGGAACTGACACAATTCAAATCAAACTTTAAATACAGGTTTATTCACTGCAAGAGGTATTGGGACATAAACCACTTCTTTCATCTTATTTGACATCCCCCTCCCTCTGAAAATTTTTGAGAATGATATTTTCCATTTCTGTGGGAGTGAAAAATGCAAAGGTAGATGTGTGCAGGAGGAAAATTTACATCTGTGTTTAACCAAAGTGTTCTATAACACCTCAGCACCTTAACCATTCATCAAAGTGTGAATAAGCGGTATCTTCCTTTTTCTTTCCTTTTTTCTTGGCAGAAAACAAAACTCATACACCCTGGTATGATTTGAAATATTATGTGACCTAGGTTGAACGGACAGATGAACAAACTACCTCATGGGAGCAGTTCTAACAATTACTGAAACTTGTAACCATCCTTCATAATAAGCCCTATCATCTACCACTAATAATACTAATACAAGCACTTAGGGTAATAATATCCAAAATTTAATAAGAAGGCAGCAATCGTAGTTTGCTCTGTGTATGTGTTCCAGCCACTTTACATACATTATCAAGTCATGGATCATTTGAGAGTGCCTCAGGGAAAATAACGTGGTAAATGTTGTGTAAGTATTATCTCCAAGCCTTGGACCTGTGAGCTGATGCCACTTTCAGCTCCTACTAAAACTTAACTGTTAAAAAAAAAAAAAAATACAAGAACAAGGAATTTTAAGTGGAACTTGCATTAGTCTGGCTGGGTGTGCATCTTCAATTTGCACACATAATTAAAGCACAGAAATGCCACAAGTGAGCCTTGTCTCATCAGGAATTCAGACATCTCCATGTTAAACATGAAGCTCTGGCAGTATTAGTCCCCAGTGAGCCAAGTGCACATATTTCAAATCTTACTAAAAAACATTGTTCCAAATGTAGAATACCTCTGAGACAATTAACTCACCATTTGTGATGAGAAGAGAAAAATCCAAGCTTCAAATAAAACATTTGAACAGGGACTTCTTGATCTGTTTTGAGTAGGCAACTTGTTACACGGATTGGAGAGCTCAGGTACATCAGAGAGGGCAGCAACACTTCCAGGGCTGTGCTTGGGTGACAGTCCTGAAGGGAAATAGATCTTCTGGGCACTCCTTGAGAAACAGAAATTTCTCTTTTTAGCATCAGTGGAGAGCAGGGGGCTCATTACAAATATGTAGCCCAGGTCTCTCATCCCTTCACTCAGTACGACAATCACAGGAACAGGGTACTTAAGTCAGTTCAATTATTTCCATTGACATCCTTGAGCTTGATTAAGATCTGAATTATGACTTCATGTCTTGCCTGCTCAGTGGGGGGGCATTTAAACAATCAAGACTGGCCTTCAAGAACAAATGGATGATACTGTGAGAGTGGTCTGAACAGAGTCTACAGCACATGAGCTACTCTGTGAACACCTTCAGGAGCCAGGAATTCGAAGGGAGCAAAGCAAAGCAATTCCCACCTCAAAGGGAGCAAAGCAAAGCATTTCCCACCTTGGCTGTAAGCTGTCCTTCTGGAGTGGGTGGGTTTTAAGTCCATGAACTAACAGGAGAATACAGGCAGGAGCCTGGGGGAGAGCCCCAGCACAAAGCTGGTCTAGCAGCATGGATTTTGTGTTTGACTGTGTGTTTAAAAATAAAGCTGATCACTGAATTCAGTGAGGGCCTTGCTGTGTCTTGGCTGTGTTCTGAGGAATTCTGGAGTGCACAAGTCATATTTTGGATCTGACCTTTTCCTTCCAACTCATCTCAGAACCAGGAATTGTACTTGATGATCCTTGTGGATCTCTTCCAACTCAGCATATTCTGTGTTTCTGTGATCTCCATAAGTAATCTCTCTGTTTAATTTCTAATGGAATTGTTTGAACAAGTATTTGTCTCTGCACTGAGGTGCTGAATGCATTTGCACTCTTTCTCTAGGCAGTTTGTATCAAATCTTCATTTTAGTTTCTTCTTAAGATCGGGGCACAGAGGGTAACCCAAATTTGTGAATGGGGTTGTGAAGGGGCTTGCTGACTGTTTCGCACACTCTTCACATTCTGATTTAACTAAATATTGCATTTTCTGAATGGCTGCAAAGATGGTCTCTCTCTCTCCAGACCATCCATGTCTTACTGTCCCAGCAAACACCACAGCAAATTTAAATGTTGTTTGTTTGCTTGTTTGCTTGTTTGTTTGTTTGTTTGCTTTAGGGTGTTTTGGGCTGGTTTTGTTCAGTTTTGTTTTATGTTAACCTGAAAGAATTCTTCAGAGTTAGCTGAGGGTTCCAAGAAACTTCATCCATGTCTGGGTTGGAATTCAGGTGCCTACACAGAAATGTCTAGAGGCAATTTAAATTCCTCGATATCAATGAGTAGACAAGAGCATGAAAACTGCAGGGCTGTGTTGAGCTTGAGTTTGCAAATGGATGTCAGGCAGGATACACATAGACATTTCAGATGGCACCAAAAATTAAAGTTGTGGCACTCAAATTTCTTTCTTGGAGGAACAGACACAAAATATAAATTTCTGTCTGCTTAAGGAAAAATAGAAATTAAATTAGTGTTTCCAGTAAAATGTGGAAATTATTTCTGTGGCAGTGTCCTCTGTAAGATTCACATGGGAGATATATTTAATGAATCCTACAGCTTTGTTATTTGAGATCCTCATTTGAAAAGTAGACAAAGTGAGATGCTAGGGAATGGCTTAATTCCCTGAAAACAGGTGACAACTGTAAAGGTGACCACAACTGGTTGCTCTGGGTTTATTTTGTACACATAACCAAGTTTTCCCATGCTGGGACAGTTAAATATCCAATATTTAATTTCATTAAAGATATCCTGATTCAGATTCTGCCTGCAGAGCCTGGCATTCGCCTTGTTGTGATCTGTGACCTCAGCTCTGCGCTCTGAATTGCTGTGGGTTTGTGTTTAGGGTCCTAAGCTGTAACCACTTCATGGTTGTGGCCTTTTTTTACATCAAGTAGGAGGAGTTCCACCAGGCAGTGAAATATTTATTTGTTGGTAAAAGAAGGCAGTGATGAGAATAGAAGTGTTGGAGAGCAGCATGGTTATTGAAGGAGGTTTTCCCACAGGATTTATTTGTTTCTTTGTTTGTTCACTGTTGCAGAAACCTTTTGTGAGACAAAGTGAAAGCAGCTAGAAACGAAGAGCTGGAGCGGGGTGAGCATTCCTGGAAATGCCACAACCACTTAGGATGACAAGGTCAGTTTATATGTGCTCCCTTTCTTCTGTTTCTGCTCTGATCTAATCAGCCGAATCTAGGCAAGGGGAAGGAAAACATCCCTGCCACAAACACTCAGTCTGCAAAACTCCTCCACTTTCCCTCAGCCAACAGGGATGCTCTCTGAACTGATCGGGACTTTTCCAGATGCCAGGACGTATTTTGTCATTGCAAGGATTTAGTTTTCTTTTGTCCCATTTTTATGGGAGAAAAAAAGAATGGAACATAATGAATGGAAATATGATGCAGATAAGGAGCCCTCAGTGTTTGACTGCAATCTTGTTTTCTGGAAGTCAGAAGATATTGAGATTTCTGCTCAGGTCATGGTGAAACATATCTTGTTCCTATTTTCACCTTGTAAAGCAGAGTTCTCAGAGACACTCATGTCTAGCCATTAGAAACAGCTTAGATTCATATTGTTTCATGGCTCAGTCCATGGGAATTTTGGACCATATTTTCCATATGGAGCCACCCCAGCAAGGAAGATTTAGATTAGATACTGGAAAAAAGTTACTCACTGAAAGGGTGGTCAGGCATTGGAGCAAGCTGAGCAGGGAAGTGATGGATTCACCATCCTTGAAAATGTTCAAAGAACAAGTGGATACATTGAATGTGTCAGTGCAGGGTGAACTGTTTAACTTGATGATTTTTGAGGTATTTTCCAACCTAAACAATTCCATGATTCTACATCCAGCAGAACTGAGGTTGCACTCTCTGTCTGAGGAGACCATGATGAACTCCTGATCTGATATTTCCTATCTTAGCTTAGTCACAACTGAAATAAAGCTATTCTAGGTTGAACATGTCATTTACAGCATTTAGCAATTTATTTTTATGAGGTCTATGGGTAAAGAGAGATGTAGGCTCAGACATAATCCTCTTCCTTCAAAGCAAGCACTGATTCTGTCAACTCATGTCCCTTAACATCCTTTAATACCTCAACCTCCATCTGGGGGGCCCCACCTTTGGTACCACATTATTGACATCTTTTTTGCATGTTGAGGAACACCCCAATTTTTTGATCAACCTGCTTCAAAATCTGAGTATAAATCCATGCTTTCTTTGTTCCCACTCAGGTCTTGGTCCCCTCACCAGATACACAGCCTGTATGTGAATTCACTCCTTGGTTATTTTTGCAGAAGATAAATTATTTTCCCCCAAAAGAAGAGCCAACACTGATTGTGGGAATGGGCAGCTCTAGGGACCCTTTCTTCTGTGTAGTAAAGATTTCACCAGTTGTAACACCTACACACCTGTACAATCCTCCAAAACTAATCCAAAACTAAAAATTTTCAGGCCTCCCAAATACCCACCAGATTCCTTCATGCCCAGCTCTAAGGCAAGCACCATGTACTTTTTATGTCATAAGAATACTATACTATAATAACGTGTCTCTGGTGGGTTGTGACTTATTTTTACACTATCACAGGAACTTCAAACATGAAAACCATACACACAAAAAAATATCACTTTACTTAAGTACCAGAGGTATGCAACTTCTTGATGCTCAGATGAGACACTGGTCTACATGTTTATGTCTAACTGTTTTAGAAGACAAACCAAAACCTTGTATTAAAAGACCACATTTTACCCTAAGTAAGCTCAACTAAGCAGGATAAACTGAGAGAAATGGATAATGTGTCTATGCAGAAGACTCCTCTGGCATGCCATGGGTACTGCTTGCAAAGAATGAACATGTCCAGCCCATGGGAACTTTTGTGATTGCAAACAACGAG
This sequence comes from Illadopsis cleaveri, assembly GCA_013399915.1. Classification (NCBI taxonomy): domain Eukaryota; kingdom Metazoa; phylum Chordata; class Aves; order Passeriformes; family Timaliidae; genus Illadopsis; species Illadopsis cleaveri. The sequence continues at coordinate 60,051 of VXBB01009309.1, read as the reverse complement.
AGGCACAGAGACAGTCTGGTGAACAAGAGAATTCAACGTCCTAGGAAGACCCAGAAACACTGGATCTGAATGTTGGAGCACCATCTAGTGAACACAGGAGCTCACCTGTACTCTGTGCGAGTGTCTCACTTTGCAGAAGAGAAAAGTGTGTAAGCAGCAGCCCATACACCCAGTGCTGAGTGCCCAGCTTATGCTAACTTCTTGCAAGCTGTAAATATCCAAGAGAAAGAGATTTTCCTCTTAATGATTCTTCTGGGTACTGGAATGTCTTAAAGAAACCCTCTCTTCTCTCTCTCTATAGGAAATATTTGGGAAGGTTGTCTGCACTCTGATGGTGGTAATGGAGAGACCTTTGGGAGAAAACTAATGGCAGACTAATACTGAATGCAGAAGCCAATGTATGAATCCCAAAATGGTTCTTGCTGAGGCATAAGGTACCTTTCTGCTCATGAAGAATTTCTCTGTAACTCTTAGATGACCAGATTCTGTAAGGTCTAGCCTTAATCTATAAGGTCTAGCCCTAATCTATAGAGTTTTCTGCTTTTCCCCTCCTTACCTTAGAGACACAGAATTTCATTCCTTGTTCTACTTAAGTTGAAAAGAGCCTCTGGAGGTGAACTAGGCTAACACCTTTTGAAAATATGAGCAACTTTACATTTACACTACAATGGACTGGATTTATCTAGTTAGTCTTTTAAAAATACCTCCAAGCCAGTCTGTGCCTCAAGAAATAAAATATAGAGTTAATAACATCATGATTATGGATTCTTGTGTCAGGATCTTCCACCTGGTACAGGTTATGATGAGGAGGTCACCAGAGTTAGTCATGGAGAGCAAAATTGAAAAACAGCAGTAGAGAGTTATTCTAGAGGAGTCTCTTCCTCACAATTAATTTATGAATACCTTTTCATCTCCTACACAAACACCTTAATGAAAGGTGACAACACTGCACCTAAACCAGTGGAGCAGGAGGTAGGGCAGATGGCACTTTTGGAAGAAAATAAGAAGCACTTGAGTAGTAAAAAGGTGAGCTTTACAGCCTATTCAAAAACAGGAGGATGTGAGAAAGTTTGTGTAGGTAAAGGTGGCTTAGCTACTGTGTAAGGTAAAAAAAAAAAAATCAGAAATTCTCAAGATGATGATGATGAAACAACTATAATGCAAGTCCGAGTGGGATTCAGCTCTTACTTCAGGGTTGGGGTTTGCCTGGTTCAATGAAGGCACTGATAGCACAGACTTGAACTCCCTTTGCAGTCAATAACGGCCTAATTAATAGAGTAAATGAGTTTAGGGACTTTACAGAGACATCCACACTTGGTCAGTTGAGGCCTAAGCAGCACAGATCCTGTCCCCAAGAGCAGGTCTGGACAACCTGACACCCCAGAGACAGACACTTATGTTGTAAACTAATAAAATATATTAATTGGAGGAATAATATTTAATTTAGACTGTCAATGGATACAAAAACAAGAAATTTCTTAATCTGTACATAAACTGTTCTCCCTTTCTGCACATGACAAATCTTTGAAGATCTGCATATTGTATGAAAGATTTGCTAGATTTTTGCCAGCCTTTTTTCCCTAAATAAGCCCTTTTGGAAAAATTGCTGACAATTTACATCTTGTTCAATCAATTTGCACTGAATCTTAAGATATTTTGAGTTCCTTTACTGATTTAATTGCAACCTCCCAAAATCTTTGCTGTTCAGCCTGCCTCATTCTTCTCACACTTTGACTCACGTCCTCTTCCCATTGTCCATTTTGTGTGTTTAGGTCATTTTACGTCAACCTTTCCCCTTTCTTTTTCCTTACACTCCTCCGTCATAGACCCATGGAATAGTTTGTGTTAGAAGGACCTTGAAGATCCTCCAGTTCCAACCCCCTGCCACAGTCAGGGACACCTTCCACTAGAACAGGTTGCTCAGAACTTCTTCCAGACTGGCCTTGAATACATCCAGGGATGGGGCTTCTCTGGATAACCTGTGCCAGGGTCTCACAACCCTCACAGAAGATAGTGCCTTGTGCTGCCACTCCAGGCTCCTGTAAAGAGTCCCTCTCCATCCTTCTTGTAGGGTCTCTTCAGGAATGGGAAGGACACAATCAGGACACCACAAATCTTCTCCAGTCTGAAGAATTCCAATTCTCTCAGTGTTTCCTCACAGTAGAGTTATTCCAGCCTTCTGACCATCTTGGAGGCCTCCTCTGGACTGGCTCCAACAACTCTAAGTCCTTCCTGTGCTGGGCCCCAGGGCTGGAGGCAGCTCTGCAGGTGGGGGCTGACCTGAGCAGAGCAGAGGGGCAGGATCCCTTCCCTTGCCCTGCTGCCCACCCTGCTTTGGGTGCAGCCCAGGACACAGAGGGGTTCTGAGTGCACATTGACAGCTCACGTCCAGCCTCTCATCCTCCAGCACCACCAAGTCCTTCCCTGCAAGGTTGCTCCTGGTCTGCTCATCCTGATGCCTAAGTTTTTTTTTTTTTGGTTTTTATCTATTTGGCATGTATTCATAGCTCATAGAATGCTATTACTTAGTTATGTAGCTCCCAATATTTTTCCAACTTTTTCTCTTAGATTTTAGAACAATAAGTTAACCTTCTAATACATTCCTGAAATACTGTTTAGTCTTATTTTTAAGAAGACAACTTAGAAGGAGTACATTTTGTTTTCCAATCAGAATCTGAAAAGAAGTAACAAGAAAATGGGACAAATAAGCCCTGGACTAACTCTAATGGGGCAGTACCTGGGGAAAAAATACCTAATCAGCTGCTCTTCTAATTAGATAATATCTGTTAAATGTGCTAAATTTTTAAACTTATAAAACAGTAGAAATGCAATACTGGATGTGCCCATGACTACTGAGACACCTGGAATATTCCAAATAAAGGTCTGCTTTTTTATTTTACTGTTTTAACACCGTAGCAAGACTTTTTCCCTTGATATCAAGCAGGAATCCCCTCATCCTGGATTGAGACCAGGGATTGCCCTGACCCAGGTACAGAACCAGCACTTGGCCTTGTTCAGCCTCATGACACAAAATAATTTGTCTCCAGCTTGTTCAGGTCTCCATGGATGGCATCCTGATCCCTCTGGGTCATCCTGAATGATTTCTTTTTCCATCTGACACCAAAAAAAGCTTCTAATCCTGAGCTCCTCATCAAGTGAGAATCCCATAATACCACTGACCAGGACAACTAAATACAGCACAGGGAACTCTGCGAGTCATTTTAAATCATCATAAATACATTATGATGTATTCATAAATTCATCGTTTTAATGTCTTCATGGCATTGTTGCTCAGATGATTGGTGGGATAAACAGGGCCGTATTTTGAGCCCTGTGACAGCATTAAAGAAACTGAAATGTAATTAGAATTATCAGCAATTAAGGCTGACGCTAACAACAAATGGCAATTAAAAGATGGGTTTGATTGACCTAACAGAGAAGAGAGGACCTATTTTGTATGTATTATGGAAGTGCTACCAGTAAAGATGAGAAGGAATAAGAAGAGAGACTTCCCTAAGGTTCCCAGTTAACAGAAATTAAAAGGAAGAGACACACTCATGAGTCACGTTTAGTGGAGTGCAGGGGAAAGGATCAGCATTTCCTGTGCCATTTGTGTATTTTCAGCTCTCCTCCACAACACTCAATTTTTCTGCCTAAATAAATCATTTTGGAAGTCCCAACAGCAGGAGAGTGATGAATGGGAAGGCAGAAGGAGAGTGAAAATGAGCTAATCTCCCCAATACATTAGAATAATAATTCTTTGTCAGGCCTAACATTCAATGAAAAATGACTCTTGCTAGCGCATTAGTCTGGAGAGGAGGTTTTGATAATACAGCAGTGGAAAGAAAAGACTCATCTTTGAATCAAAGGAAAGTGAGGGGATTAGAGGATTGCTCAGAATAATTCAGATGCAATGAAATACAGTTCATGGCAAGAGAAGAGCTAACACAACAGCCCCAATCAAATATGATTTAGGCACAGTTAGAAGTAGTGCTCTAATTACCGGCAATTGATTTAACTAAAGAGCTTCCTGCAACTGTGTAAGATTGAAAAAAGGGATTTATTTTGGGTTTTTTTACAACGAAACCCATGCTTTTTCAATGGTTTCTTGGTTCCAAGGAAGAGAACTATTGGTTCAGCTGGGAAGTTTTTATGGAATAAATCAAAGATATTTTGCCATGAGTAAACCATCAGGAATGGAAATCCTTTTCCTAGAAAGTGGCTTGGGATTGTATGTGAACAAGAGTGTCCTTAAATGTCAAATCAGTGTCACAAAGAAGATAAATGGGGTACCTGGACTGTTTTAAGGCACTTTAAATATCTTTTGTTTAGGTAACACAAATTCCTGGAAGCAGGTCGGGTGTTAAGACAACTTCCTGGAGGCTAAGTGACTTGAGTGGGGAGTTTGTCACTGCTGGCAAAAAGTGCCCTGAGTTGTAGGCATTCCTCCAGGAAATATAAAATATCTACAGGGAGACAGGCAAGAAAACTGGAGACCTAATTGTGCAGATCTTAAACAAACATGTCTTGCTTGATTTGTGGGAGCCAGGCTGATGCAGCTGTAGATCCTCACCCTGAATAAAACAGTGAATCTTCCAGAAAAGGATCAGGTAGCAAAAAGCTGTGACACTTTGACCTCCACCCTGTGTCAGCAATAGTGTGGTCAGCAGGGCCAGGGCAGTGATTGTCCCCCTGACTTGTCACTGGTGAGGCCACACCCCAAATCCTGGGTTCAGTTTTGTGTCCCTCACCAGCAGAAAGACTTTGAGGTGTCCAGAGAACAGCAGCAGACCTGGGGAAGGGTCTGGAGCATGAGTCTGATGAGGAGCAGCTGAGTGAGCTGGGAGAGCTCAATCTGGAGGTAAAAAAGGCTCAGGGAGGACCTTCTCACTCTCCACAACTCCCTGACAAAAGGCTGCAGCCAGGGCTGTCATTCTCTTTTCCCTGTTATCAAACTACAGGATGAGAGGAAAAGGCCTCCCGTTGCACCAGAATCACAGAATCACAGAATTTCTAGGTTGGAAGAGACCTTCAAGATCATTGAGTCCAACCCATGCTCCAACACCTCAACTAGATTACGGCACCAAGTGCCACATCCAGTCTTTTTTTAAACACATCCAGGGATGGTGACTCCACCACCTCCCAGTGGCGGTTTGGGTTGGATATCAGGAAAAGCTTTTCATTGAAAGGGCTGTCAAGGATTGGAAAAGGCTGCCCAGGGAAGTGGTGGAATTGCCATCTCAGGAGGCCTTCAAATAACACACAGATGTGGCGCTTAGGGGCAGAGCTCAGTGGTGGCCCAGATGATGTAAATATCTTGAAAGTACTTTGTCTAGAAGGGGAATTTTAAATAATTGTGGTGTTATGAGCTATGAAAACACAATAGTATTTTTGCACAGGTATAAAAGAGGTGAGAGAACACGTCACGTGTACATCAGATCATGGAGTTAACAGGATAACCAACAGGATGTGTCTTCTTGAACTCTGTTTTCACTGTTTTTGCAAGTTCTGTGAGTTTTGATGATTTCACTCTTGGGAAAGGCACTTTTTGCTAATCAGCCCTCATTCCAGATTGGCTGTGGTTTTTGTCACTGGAAGTCAGAACAGCCAATCTACACTCAAACAGTTGCTTTGTCAAAGTTACCCCTCCAAACAATTCCACTGCCAGAAGTCACATAAATATGGCACCATTTCAAGGTTTAAATTGACCCTAAGTGTTTTCTTTTAAATAAGTAGGGAGGTAGCTAGAAGGGATGGGCATCTCTACTTTGAAAACAAGAAGAAGAAAAGATCAAGATAATTTCTAAATTGTTGTAATTTCATGCCTCAGTGCTTTAAAGGAGCCCTTTAGAGTCAATTGACTCTTTGATCATTGACTAAAATCTAATAACTTTGGCAGCAAATGAGGTGTGAAATGCTGTCAAAATCACTTCAATAATACCTGTGTGGTACTAAACATTTTCATCTCTGTGGTAACAGTTCGTAAAAAAAGCCACAGTTTAACAATTGATGGCTCTAGAAATCAACATGCTTTTGCATTGAAAAATACTTGCAATGTCCACCTTAGGTTTCAAGTCCAAATCAAGGGAAACTCCTACATGGTGACAAAAATATTGATGGACTGTTACAAATATCCAGAATATTGTATGTAGACTGTATTGAAACCATTGCAATTCTTTGTAAATGTAGTATTCTTTTTACTCAAGGATTCCAGAGAGATTTTAAGAGTTGACATTAATAGGTCAAAACTTTTGCTTTATTTTTCATTTAAAGTAGATATTCAAGTGCCTTTTTTCCAAAGGAGATACCAGGTAATGGTATGTAAATAGCAAATTCCAAAAGCCAGTTTCTAAGTTTTGCTCTAGAGTAGAATTATCTCTTGGGGCTGTAGCAAACAATGTGTGTGTCAGCCTGCACGTAGTGTGGATGAAGATTGTTTTTTGCATTCAAGAGTCCTACATTCTTTCTTTGACCTTTTCCTCAAATTTTACGTGTGACTTAATGCATTCTTGGACACATCCAGTTTTCAAAATCTCTGGAAACCGAAGAATAACACTGTCTGATAATGTTCTTTTGTGAATGAATAGGATGATATGTATAAATACAGATGGTTGAAAGTTTTCAAATAGGTAGTGTGGCAAAATTAAAATTTTTGTAAGTCCTTTAAGTTCAAAATTACTTTTGCTCATTCAAAACAAAATCATACTTTTTATTTTTGTTTCCACTGACCTGAAATACTCTCTCTTTTCTGAAGAACCAAAATAAAATATGGTTGCAAATTTACTTCCTTTTCCACTCTTCATTTTATATTTCCCCTCCTTTTATACAGGTCATTAATACTTTATACCTCGTTCTGAATTACTGTGAGATCTTTGAATGTGAGGCACAATGTAAGCATGAAGTACTAGCTCATGTATATTACAATTACAGTTCCAGGCAGAACTCAATAAGCAGAGGGCATATCTGATAATGTCTCATATTCTGTCAGAATAAGGAAAAAGTACATGATAAAAAAAGCTTAGAGGTGACCCACAGGGAAAGTAATGACTTCTAACAAATCTGGCATTTTTTCCCAGTAGAAAAATAATGAAGAGAAAGATGAAGAGAAATTAAAGAAAAAAGTTATGCCTCGTAAAATATTTAGAGAGACAAGTTCAATTGATAGTGAAGCAGACAGGTACATTTAGCAGGACCAGAATTGTTCTCTTAGTCTTTGGTTTCTATTCAGATAAAACTGGAATTACAGGATGAACAGAAACTGTATTTCTCCCTCTGTCAGCAAAGGCAGCAGAAGCTTTGTGACAGAAATTGAAGTACTATTAGTTTTTTTTCCTCCTCTTTAGGTCATCTCCATATCTGAATGAATTTAAATGGTAGGTTTTGTAAAACACTGAAAATTGCATTTCTTTTTGTATTGAACATGATCAAATATGTCTATTCTTGATGTCCAAATCAAGATGAGAGATATGGCACTGCTGTGCAGACCAACCACTCGTTTTATGGGCTGTATTTCAGTCCATGGACCTGGCTGCCAGCATTCATCCTGTTTTGCCAGATCCTACTCATATCACCTTGAAATGGGGTTTCAGCATTTTTCATCCCGATTATTGGTACATTTTGAGGTTGATTCAGCTCATGCTTTGCTTTTGAGGAGCTGGCAAGTCTATTATGTAGAGTTCTGTTTGCACTAGATGGAAAAAACCCTTTAGGTCAGGCTGTTCCCTCCCTGTGCTCCTTGGAGCTGGTCCCCTCCTGTTTCAGTTTCCCAGGTGGTTACACTGCCACCGATTGCCCAGTGGAGATGTTTTATTGTCTTCAGATCCCTGTCAGGAACAATTCTCAATATTTAGGTGACATTTTCTCTGTTCCAGATTCCTATCTCTGTTTCCTTTTCTATTTCTATTCCTATTTCTGATGTATGACTTTTTTTTTTAATATAGCCAAAATAATTTGTGTCTGTCCCTGGTATATTCCCCTCTCAACTGAGTAGTTTTGAATGAATAATCCATTACACATACTCTGGTTTTGATCTTGCTAAGCAGTTAAGCTACTGCTTGCATATGAGAACATGAATAGTTGCCAGATCTTGGATTGTTAATAGTTTCTTACAAGCCTATGTAAATCTATATTCTGAGGTGAGAACTACATTTCATTTTTTCTCAGAGATACCCTCTGTTTTTTTCTAATAGCTTTTCTTTTACTTTTCTCTAAAGTCTCTTTATTTTGGATTTTTTTTGAGACAGAGATCTCAGCCTGTTTCCTTTTTTTCAATCTGTTCAAAATTCTGTAAAGTAGTCCTTCCCTGTGCCGGACCAAAATTAAAATCTAAAACATAACATGAAAAATGTCCTGTGAGCTCATTCTAATGATGGAAGAATGATCTTCTAACACTATCTGACTGCTGTATGGCTTTTTTTATTGTTGTTGCTGTTGCTGCCCTGGGGACTGTAAACTCCTGCATCTGCTCTTTGTTTTTCCTTCTTAACATTTTGAATTCCTTGAATGGTGCTTCTGTCCTGATGAAAACTGTGTGTTCACGTCCTGTGTATCCATTGGTCAACAGAATTGTACTGTTTGCTCTTCAATCTCTTCCTCACAAAGTGAAGTAGAAAATAAATAAAATAGAAACACACCGAAATTTTTACACTGTTCAGTAAAATGTCTTCTCATAATCTGACACACAGGGCACTCGCCAGCGTGAATGTATTTTTGGCTATAAGGTGATAGTGAGACACTTTATTAAGCATGAAATAAGACTGCTTATCACGCTTCTCTCATGCATGAACATACACCCAGACAATCCTGTGCCTGAATAATTTATGCCTCTCTCAAAGAGACATTTAGTCACCCAGCCATGCATTACTTGCTACTGCTCACATTTGTCATGTGATGGTTGGTCTCTTCCTGAAGGTCTCCTCAAGAAAACCACCGGCCACGGCAGCGTTTTACTTTATTATGGGTTTATTTTTGCTTTACCTGTGTGCAGTACTCTGACTTTATTTCAAAGAGATGCTGGAGAAAAAACTTCTTTCAACCTAATGAGTGACTGATCTCATTTTTTTTACCATTACTCTGCTTTTGTAAACCTGTCCTCCAGATCACAGGAGAGAGTGAGGAGCTGTGCTGGACACTGCTTCCTTGGAAATGTAATTACTTTGTCTTGCCAATTTCTCCAGCAAGGGTTGTCTCTTCTCTTTTGAGATTAACTCTTGAAATAGAGATGTCTGCTGTTCCAAGCTGAGAGTTATNAACAGTTCATGAAGATGGTGATAGAATACTTTGTGCACATCCTATACTGCAACTCAGGACATTTAATTATATGGTTTAACTAACTTGTTCAGCTTGGAGAACCTCATCACAGTCTAGACCTTCCTCAAGTGGGACNGGAACTGTGGAAGGGTCAGAATAGTGCCAGGAAAGAGGGTGGATGTTAGAAAGTGTGTGGATCAACAGTTTTAATGTAGTGGTTTGAAAGCAAAACGAGTGAGAGGCTTCAAGTCAGAAATGCAACTTAATAAGAAGAAAGGAAAAAAAGTAAAATAAAATAAAATAAATGCAATAATACAAAAGGCCTCTGACAGAGTCAGAATACAACCTGAGCAGGGTGATGAAAGCAGTCCAGATGAGATGGTCTTCCTGAAGCAGTGATCTCATAGAAAGGTCTGGTAGCTCTGGTCCTCTGGGAATCCAGTGGTAAGAGCTGCTTGTACTGTCTCACATCCCAGATTATATCCAGGTGAGAATGCTTGGCTCCTCCCCCTGGGTGGAGCATCTCTCAATGGGATGATGAGTCATACAGGGGGTCCTTGATGGCCCATTAACGAGAGATAGCTTATCTATGAGTCATGGGCAAGGCATTGATAGGCCATTAACAGAAGATAGCCCAGAGGGAAGGGGCCTGGGAAAACACTGCTCCAACAATTGGATTCAACAGTTCATGAAGATGGTGATAGAATACTTTGTGCACATCCTATACTGCAACTCAGGACATTTAATTATATGGTTTAACTAACTTGTTCAGCTTGGAGAACCTCATCACAGTCTAGACCTTCCTCAAGTGGGACAGTGGAGGGGAAGGTGTTGATCTGCTCTCACTGTGGACCTCTAGCAGTGCACCCTCCACCTTAACAGGTGTTTCCATAAAAGGAAAAAGTTTAAGTTTCACCTTTGATCTTATAAGGCAAAAGAATCAGAAGCTTTGATGCTCTTCTCACCATAATTGGCCAAGTTCCAACACAAAGGCACCTGTTGGATCCTTGAAATAAAGCTCAAGACCTGTAGCTATTTCTACTGGGCAAGATGCCAAAAACCCCTCCTAGATCATTAAATACTTGAAGGAGAGCACAGAGTCTCTTGGTGCATTTTTAGGGTGTAATAGGAAGCGTAAGGATCCTCCCTGCGCCATGCACGGCTTTTACTCTTTTGTTTATAGTTAGTTATTTACGTCTTTATTAAAACCTGCTTATCAAAGATCTCCAGTCATGCCATCTTGCTATTTTTATGAGCCGTTTCTGAGGCTGCGGGCTACCCTCAGAGTGTGATGCACCTTCATGGGGCTAAAAACACTCTGGCCCCAGCAGAAATGCATCAGTGATCAAGAGGACACATGGAATTGTTACAAAGCGGCATTAGGGAAGTTCAAATTGGACATTAAGGAAAGGTTCTTCACTGAGAGGTTGGTCAGTCATGGGAAAAGGCTCCCCAGGAACGTGCTTATGGCACTAAGGAGCTCCTGGATGATGCTCTCAGCCACAGGGTTTAGTATTAGCAAGTCCAGTGAGGTGCAGGGAGTTGAACTCTGTGATATTTTTGTGGGTCCCTGCCAACTGGAGATTTGCCATGATTTTATTCTTGTTACTTTCTCTGTACATAAGCACTTCACCTGCATTATTATCTTCTCTTCTTTATAATTGGACTTGTGATGGTTCTGAATTAGACTGTGAATTATTAGACTGTAAGTTAGATGCAAATTACACCAACAAATTCTTGGTTTTACCTAATCTATAGGTAAGATGTGCTTCCTCTCTGCCCATAAAAAAAAATCAGAACTTATGGCACCATGGCTGATCCTTCAGACTTGAATATCATGTCATAACTTCCAGGTGACACATATAAATTGGTAGCCATTTATATGAATATGGGCTATAAAGCATCTCAGAGATAATGCCCTAAACCTCTTGCACAGCTTGGTATTTAGCAAAATATTTGTGTAGAGTGTGGAGGGAAGATTTCACATCATCACAGCAGTTTGTGTTCCTAGATGAGGGTTTTAGTTTGAATCAGGAGAAGGAAGAAGATCAGTTAGCTTGAATCAGAAGTGCTGAGAAGGATCTCACAGTAATTCTCATGTGTTGCACTTTGTTTTCTGTTGCAGAGCTTGGCAGACACCAAACTCAGCTTCATTTAGAAGAAATTAGAAGAAGTCTGGGCTTCACCGAAACCCATCAAGCTGTGAGTGTGCAATAAGACCACACCACTGGGTTTGGTCCAGTATTGAGCCAAAAACTTAAGTTGTCTGTAGTATGGATACACGGCCTTTAAAAACAGCTCTTCTTTGCCTCAGACCCACTGCTGCTGCTCTGAATTTTTTCTTAAGGTAGGAACAGACTTTATTTCTGAGGAAAACCAGTGAGCCGGGATTCAGAATTTAATGGTCTAAGTTGGGACAAGGAAGACTTCCCAATGAGTCAAGGGGCAAAGTGACAATGGGACACCTCTCACTGACACTTGGGGGCTGTGCTGATACTGGAGGAAGAGGAGAATCTTTCAAACCTTCAGCCATGCCAGGGTGTCCTAACAGCCTCTCCATGTTCCCAGGAAGCTGGATGCTTTCAAAGTAACTCAGCATGCTGGTCATGAAAGTTGAGCTAGAAAAACAAAACACGCATGTTTCTAAAAGCCTTTAAGTGTTTCCAAAACAATGTCAGCACTGAGGCACTTTGCAGATGAGTAGAATATTCCCCATGTAAACTTCCTCATGAAAACATTCTACCAAATACTGTCTATTTGATCTCAGTCTTATCTGAAAGCATTTTTAAGCTGGAGTATTTTGGAAAGGGAAAATATCCCTGCTAGGACTTCAGTGATCTAAATTACTGTTTTGCCATGGGGATAAAGAAAAGAAGAACTATTTTTAAAGAGACTATGGAAGTAGGATGCAAACATTGTTGCTTTGCCAGTAATGCTCAATCATTTTCAGAAAATGCTTGAAAAAGAAAGAAAAAAATTCTTTGAAATAGAAAGAAAGAGAAATGAAAACGTCACAAAGCTTAATTAAATTTTCAACATTGTAACAATAAAAAAAAGAAACAATGAAGAGGCATAATTATGTTAATTCCATCAAACTCAGTGGTAAACCAAATAGCATTAGGACATGTTGTCATTTTGGATAATATTGCTTGCAAAATACCTCAAAACTTCCTTTATCAGTGAATGTCCATAAACTTTTCATGATCCTCCATTCACAGGTAATAAATTTCATATTTACTATATTCATTTTGCAATGTGAAATATTAATGCTTGGGGTTTTTTTCATGCATAGATAAAAGCAGTTTCTTACAAATATTTTCAGGCTTTGTATTCCTGTAGTGTCAAAGTGGCCAAGAAATCTATTTGATACAGTTGTGTTTGTTTTACATGTCAGTTAAATTCCCTTAATCCAGCTAAATTGTTGTAAGAATAGAGACTGGGAGGTTAAATTGTTGATACAGAGGAGCTAAGCAGAAGACACTAAATATTTAATGCATTGGCAGAAGGACTTTGGTAACATTTCCTTCACTGAACAAACAAGCTGGCCCATCCCATATGGAATCCCACATGTAATTATTTCTGAAAAATCTGTTGCAAACTTTTGATTATCTGCATAGCTCTTGGAAAGAGCTACTGGGGAGATCTTGGGCTAGAAGTGTCCAGCTTCATCCCCATGTCTGGAAGAAAGCCCTGCGCTCATGAGGATGATAAATATCAAAGAGATTTCTTAAAAACAGTTCCTAGTCCAGCTTCCATGAATTGACATTTGCCCTTCAGATTCCCCTGGTCATATCAGCTGTACTGATGGACATTTTGGGAGATTAGATCCCACGTTTCCACTATGTGGGCTCAGTTAGAAGCTCGATATGAATTCCATCCTCCAGAGACTTCCCTCAACCTGAGGAGCACCGAGCGTGTTCCAGACTGAAATACTTTGGATAACACAACATTGTTCAACCCCTGTGGCAGCAGCTCTGCATTGAGGTTAGATGCAAAATAGTGGATTAATGGTCTGATCTCCTGCACAGCTCCGCATGGAACACATTTTCATCTCTGTGTGGAAAACACACAAATATTCCCCAAGGCTGATGTTTCACCATTGAGTTGAACAATAAGGACTTCACAATTAAAAATTGCTAACCAGGTATTATTTCCTGCTGGGATGCATTGGAGATTTTCCACCATACATGTGTACCTGGTCAAGACAGGTTCCAGGTTTAAATACATTTATATTCCACAAAACCACACTTCCCTGGCCACCCATTTCCCACCTCCTTGCACTTCATATTATAATTGGTCTTCTGCGGTGCCAGGCTGTTGGAACGCACAGAGCAGGGGTTAAGGGAAAAAGTTTCAGCTGACCTTGGAACATGTAAGGAAGTTAA
>VXBB01009309.1:6792-45910 GCA_013399915.1 Illadopsis cleaveri | reverse complement strand
CTTTTATTTCTGTATTGTTTGTTACTTTGCTTTTATTAAAATTTTTACTTTACAAAACACCTCTGAAGAGCCATCTTGCTATTATATTAAGCCATTCTGAAAAGTGCTGGACACCCCCAGAGACTTCATAAATCTTCACGTGTCTCATTCCACTCTGGAGAAGTGAAAGATTTTATCACCACACCTTCTGGTGGTCTCGGGAAGGGCTCTTCTGATGAAGTAACAAATCTTCCTCAGGTGTTTGTTGTTTGACCTCCATGTCTGGGCAGGAACAGGGGAGGTTTGGCTAATTCCCAGGTCACTTTGTCCTGGCCAAAACCAGGAGCCTGGTTCTTGCTGGTTTCTTAATAAACTGGTTCTGCTTTATCGGGTCTTCACAATATCCGAGTCCTGCTTTTACTGCATTTTCACAATATACATCTTATCTTTATAGCCTTTACCTGGCAACTAAATTCGTGTAATTTACTATAATTCTGTCAATTGTTTCTACCTAACAAGTTACACTCCATTGTGTTCTGTTACAAGCTGTTTCTCTACTTTTACAAGATTGCCAAATAAGCTATCTATTTCTGCTTTCCCTTTCACCTGTTTAAGCACACTCTACGCTTCTGAAATTCTGAATTTTCATATGCAGATATGGTTCCCATATCACCATCCTGGAATCAAAGCAGTGATACAGGATCTCCTGGGAATTGTAATGCAGCTGCCTCACATTCTCATTCTCCTCTGGATGATGACTGAACCATCCAGACTGCAATTTCTGCACTACTTTAAAGCTTCTTACTGGGGTACTGTGTGGGAATCCAGTAGCTGCTTTGCACCCAGGAGGAATTTTTTGGCATTCTTTGAGTAGCTGCCAGGAGGATGCCAATTTCCATGGTCATGCAAGCACCTAAGTTGGGACCTTATCACTCCTTTGAGGTTTGATCTTTTTTTCTCTTACTGGTATTTATTATTCAGTGAGTATGTGCATGTTCAGACAGTTTGCATTCTCCTAGTACTATAATGTTCCCATAAATATACATTATTGGTCACTGCCAGAGGCAGGAACTATGGGCTGGATTAATATTTCATCCAATCTTAGTACTCACGCAGTTACAGCTCTGAAGTTTCACAAATCTGACATATGCACCTCTCTTCAAAGGTGATGGAGTCACATCCTTACCATGGCTCAGGCTCTGTATCTTCACTGAACCTCTTCCAAGGAGTGAAGGGAGAATGTTTGCTTTTGGGTAGGCTTTCTTTTCATTGATTTTTTTGTTCTTTTATGAGTAAGAGAGAGAGAGGACAAATAGGATTATGTTTTGTTTAGAGTAGAAAATGATGTGTTTTCTGTCACCAACATGTAACCAAATCGTCATGAAGAAGAGCCTTTTTAGTTCTGACCATGGTAATCTTTAATGTTACTAAGAAAAAAGGCAATATTTTGATTTAATTAGACCAAGAAAGGTTGAGATACTACACTTGGGTGGACATCTCATGGGTTGTGTTCCAATGAAGGTGTTGGATAAAGTCTTCCTTACTGTTTCTGGAAGTGCTATAGGCATTCAGGATCAATGTCATTAAATAACTGGCAAATTGGAAACTGAACTTTCATCATTAGATATTTAGGGATATGAGACTCCTTCCCAAAACAGCTGAATTGGGCACACAAAACTAGACAGGCATCATGAAAACATCCCAGGCAGTAATTCTAAACCACAGACTTGTGTAAATACTCTTACTCTGAAATCAGTGCTCTTTAATTTTCACTTCTCTCTAAACTCTTTTCTAAATGACACAAAGCAAGCTAAAAAAAAAAGCTAATTTCCATGTCACAATAGGAGCACCTATTAGCATAATTATCCTTCTTTCCTGAGAAACCAGGGCTTGAAAGGGAACATGAAAATATCCAAAAGGTAGAGAAAAATTTTCAGCCATGGATTTGTGGGTATTAACCCCCTTTCTCATAACAAGCAGGTGCTGCTCTAAACAACAGCACTGGATAGGCCTCAGAATCATTTATATTCAAATGGTTTTTTGTTCAAAGATTTCTTGTGTAGAGAATTATGCAAAGTGGGTCTGTGCCTTTTCTTCACTGAGTAAATAGGTTATGTAAAATTTCAGTGATATTTCACTATGCATTCCATTTTGCTGACCAATAAGGTGAGTGCATGTGCATATTTCCTTAGATGAGACCTGAGCATAATGTCATCCAAAATAAACTCTGCTTTGCCAGGAAGGGACAAAGAAACATTTTCTTCCTCAGCTGCGACCTAAACACGAGGAAGAGGACCCCAGTAATTTTTATTGGTTCATCCCAAGAAAGGCAGTAAATGAACTTGATATTTCTTGCTTTTCTTGCATTTCCTGTCTAGTTTTTTTATCCTAGAGAATAGAACTGGAACAAATCTTTCTGCACAAACCCTCACAATATGTTGATCCAATGGCTTGACATATAAAACTTGGAATAAAATAATTTCAGAAAGTTTTGAAAACTAGTTAAAATTGTATCCCACCTCCACTGCCAAGCTGATAATATCAGGTTGGGGATCCCATTCCTGGAAAGCAGTGACCTGAGGCAGGTTTTACTTTATTGCATGACATTTTCAGTCTTCCCTTAATGACTTGACTGAGCAGTGAAATACTGGATATTTTGACTCTGAAATTCTTACTCTCAGTCTTTAATTGAGTACCAATGAGAAGATATACAGTAGTTTTGTTTTCTGGACAGTATTTCAGCCTCTATTTCACCAGGTTGCCCAGAGAAGCTATGGATGCCCCATCCCTAGAATTTTTCAAGGCCAGATTGGATGGGGCTCTGAGCAGCCTGTTCTAGTGGGAGGTGTTCCTGCCCATGGCAGAGGGTTGGAATTAAATGATCTTTAATGTCCCTTCCAACTCAAACTATTCTGTGATTCAGACACCTTGAGGTGGCCCCACCAGCTCAAGCCTGGGCTATCATCCCTGTGCTAGGAGATGTGGTCTTACATCAGTACACCCACACCAGCGTGAAGAAGAGCCTGGCATTTGGAGCACAGCGAGTAAATAACCTCAAATCAAGTTTCCTCAGAGAATTTAGATGGATATACCTTGTTTTTCATGCTGTGTGCAGGAGCATAGAAAAGCCTATGAGCAAGTATTGAACCAATACTTGAAATTATCTGAGAAAAGTTATTTGGGATTCTGAGCTGTGGCTGCAGCTCCTGACCCTGCCACAGACAATTCACAGACCTTGGGCAAAGCTCTCTGTACTCTGCAGCTTAAAATGGAAGTATTGAAACTTAATTTCCTTGCTGTTTGTCCTCTTTCCCTCCACAGAACAGTAACATATTTTTTATGATTCTGCTCCACAATGTCTAAGAAGGAGACCAAGGCTTTTCATGGAGTTGCCTGTCTGTTTTGAAGTGTAAATAATCAAAATGCAATTCTATTCTATGAGACAACAAGCTTTATCTTCCATATTATATTGCTGTTCAAAAAGTCCTATTGCTATTTCAGCTGGAAAAAATGAGCTTCAATTTTCTCTCACTAGTGGGACAGGAAATTTTTCTACATTCTGAAAAAAAAACCCAAACAAAAAGGGGGGATGTGTGGCACCCTAAAGCCACCTGTGTATTTTGATTACTGAAAGATTTGGAATGCGCATTATACACTGGAATCTCCAAAATTCTCTTCTACCTGCTAGGTAACAACGTGCAAGAAGGTCACAGATGCTGAGGTTTAGATAAATCCATGACATTTCCAGCTTAACAACAGTGTTCAGCTTGCTGTTCCCACTGCCAGCAGTACTTCTGGATTTAATTGTTGAAGTGCTTCAGGTACTGAACAACTGATGTAAAGTGACACTTAAAATAAGAACTTTGCAGATGGGGAAGGTTTCATTTTTTTATTTATTTATTTCCCCCTCACACACACTAAGACTATCCTAACGAATGTGATACCGAAATTAAAGAACTGTGAACTCCCCCCCAGGATTTTCCAGCTGGACAAGAGGACTGCAGGATACACAGCTCTTACTTAGAGGACACAGCTCTGCAATTCTACACCTGGATTCCTCTCCCTTCTTCCCCCTGCACACACATGGCATCAGCTCATGCTTCCCTTCATGTTCCCTCCTCCCCAGCTCTGCAATTTGAAGACTCAGAAGTTTAACTGAAAACTACTCTAAAGCTTTTTTTCTGCTCAAACCCTCAATTAGCTTCCAGACCCAAGTCTAGACAGAGGCATTTGGAAACACAGGGCTGTGCTAGGCTGGAATTCTGTCACAGTCAGAGATGGGCTCAGCAGGAGAGCCATCCAAAGCTGTCACTTTGACCATACTGAGTTCACTGAAGAATTTTACATTTTATATGCCTCACCCAGCAGCTTCCAGGCTGAGTTCTTCTGCACATGCTTGAAAACAAACTCCCTAGAAATTTCCATGGTAACACTTGGAGATATCACAGTGAATTCAGCAGCCACCTCTGCCTGGCTTTGTTTTTAACAGAGGGAGACTCACTTTACACTTTACACTGTTGTTTCCTGTCCCTCAACATCCCTGGATCAGCACAGGGCGAAGTGGGAATGGAATATTTTCCATTCTGCAGTCAGGAGGAACTGGGCATTGCTCCTGAGTCTGCCACTGGTTTCTGGGATAGCTGGGACCAAACCTATTTGAAGAGAAAATCATTGGTGTTGAAAAGGAGCTGCAAGATCATCCAGCCCAATCTTTGGAACTCCAGGCTGTCAATTAGACCATGGCTTTAAGTGCCATGCCCAGTCATTTCCTGAGCATTTCTGGGGGTGGTGGGTCCACCAGCCTCCTGTTCCAATACTTAACTAACATTTCACTGCAGAAATCCTTCCTGGTGTCCAACCTGACCCTCCCCTGGCACAACTTGAGGCCCTGTCCTCTTGTCCTGTCACTTGTTAACCTGGGGGAAGAGACCCACCCCCACCTTGCTACAAGCTGATATCAGGGAGTTGTAGAGAGGAGTAAGATCCTCCCTGACCCTCTTTTCCAGGCTAGAACACAATAAAAAATATTTTTATATTATTAATGAAAATTTATGTTACATTTAATTTATTAATTAATGAGCTATTGTAACATATTGTTTCATGTTAATTCCTCAGGAAGTACCTGGAGAATTCTGAAGTTCCCAAGGGCAGTGACTCCCAGTTCCAAAAATATATGCAAATCCTATAGGACCTTTGTCAGATCTGCCAAACCCCTGTGAATGTCTCAGATACCTTGGGGTATCTCCAATCACACTGGGTCCATCGTTAGGCAAATGAGCTAAGTTCTGAATCTCTTTTCCCTGCTGGCTCCATCCTTATCAGCAGAATGCCAAGAACTACAAAATGGTGCTGCAAAACACATAATAAGGCAAGGATCAAATAAATTTCTTCATGAAAAGCTGTATGCATCAAGCAATCAGCTCAGCCTTGTCTCCATCCATCTAGGATTAATTATTCTCATTTGTGTACTTGTCATGGTTGCACACGGGATTATTTGCCATTAAAATGTGACCACATAACTGCCTCTCCTCAATCGTTTCTCCTCTCAATGAAAGCCTTCCCATCCCTTAAAGCTCCAGAAGAGAAAGTAACACCATAACACTTGGATTTTATTGGTGGGAGTGACAACATGCTCCAATCTTTCTTTACAGTCAATTGCTCCCTGACAATTAAAAAAAACCCAACAAACCAGAGTTTCTGCAATAAATAGGCAGTTTGACTGTGAAGCAAAATGCATTTGTGAGAGAACAAGCTCACCTGGATGATTATCCCTTTTCCAAGATAGGATGCAATCAGGGCAAAGAGAGCAGAATTCCTTTCCAAAATGAATCAGAGACAGAATCAAGGCTGAACTCGTGTTTTAGAGTCTGCTGATACAGCTGAACACAATTTGTGTATTTGTGTCACTTTTTAAATGTTTTAGAGAGAACCAAAGGTTTGTTTTTCTGTGAAGAGTTCCACATGACTAGAGAATTTTGGGGGTTTTATTCTCCAAAAGCCCCATCCTTCAAAAACAAGCAAAGTTTATTTTTTAAATGGATCCATTTCAACCGTGGAGCAGATCTTGCCAGTTTTAGGAAAAGTAATTTTCAGAAGGATCCCCTGGAGCCCCCATGAACCCCACCAGGGAACACAGAAACAACAGTTTAAGGATACCAGATATAGATTGAGGTCTCAGGTCTTAAAAAAGGTTTTTCTTGGTTCTAAAGGTGCTCTGAAATTGAGCATTTCTTGGTCTCAGTGTTCTAGGTAATATCCTTTAAATCTGGGATATTACCTGTCTCACTTAGGGTGCCAAACCTTGCATTCCATTATTTTTCATGGAAGTATTTGGTAGAGTGAGAGAAGATTTATTTATTCATTTATCTATTTATTTATTGAAATGTAGTGCAAGGTAATTAGGAGAACTTTCAGGTTTAAACTCTTTTTATATTGAAAATAAGGAAATGAAGACTAAGAAAATGAAATGTGTTTCAGAAGACTGACATTTCTCCCCCAAGCCACCCACCTGCTGGGTTTTAGCTGAAGTGTTTTGGTGGTATGGAAACTTAAATGCAGCTGGGGAAGTCATGGGGCAACATAGAGATGATGCAAGAGAAGGGGTTTGGAACTACAGCTCCTCCCATGGTGTTCTACAGCTTTGGATGTATTTGGAAGGGTGGGAACCCAGAAAAAAATCCACCCACTCCTCTGCAGCACCCAACTTTTCTGTGTGGTTCAGAGCATGAGTCTTGCAGCAGCTCAGACCTTTACATCTCCTCAAGCTGTGTGCAAATTGTCCAAGGGCACACATATTCTGTTATTTGCTGGGGTTTCACATTCCCCAGGTAATTATATTACAGTCTTCCCAATCAGTATTTCCAAATTGGGAATTAAATTCAAGAGGGACCTGAGCTTAGTGCCAAAACAGGGTTTTATCTTGTGACAGAGCCTATCTTTATTTCGTGGATGTTGTGGGCAGAAGTGCTGATCTCTGGTGTGAGATCTGAGATATCACAGTATTGCAACATCTCCTTTGCAATTCCTGCTGCTCCTTTCTGCTTTCCAGTGACGATTCACCAGAAGCAAAAGGAGCCTCCAAAGGGAAAAATCCCTCCCTGGTTGTTAAATAAGAATATAAGTGTTTCCTAGTCATTCTTTTACTGTCCTATATTGTGAGTTTAAGCAGCTTATGTTGTTCCAATTTGCTCCCATGCAGTCTGGATTTCTGAGTATTGTTTTTTTGGGAACATTATACCTATATATTATGCAGTTTACTAATTATTTCTGTAACTGGCACCTGCTTCTGTTGCACTGTTTCTGGGACTGGAAATATAATTACTGCAAACACTATAAATTTTAGTTGAAAATGTATGGACAATCATGCTGTGAAAAACCAGTGTCCATAAAGGAGACAGAGGAGTCCTGTAGCTTCATGCAAACAAAGGGAGAGATTCCACCAGGGCACATGCCCTTGGGATTTTCTCTCTCAGGGTTTTGGAGGGTATAGACTCCTTTATCCCAAACTCCCGGCCACTCCCTCCCCTCTTCCTTTCCCCATTGCCTGAGGTACCAGGAAGGTTCAGCCTTCCCAAACCTCCTGCCACATATCCCCCTTGTGAAAAGAACAGGGTCTAGGCCTTTATTAATTTTCAGCTCTTTATTAAAAAGATCAGCTATGGGNCCAGGGGGCCACATGGCCGGGGCGGTTGCGGGCCGGGTTGGGAGGGCGGCCCCCCCTCCCTCGAGCCGCGCAGGGGACTCTCTCCTCACGCACCCGAGGTGGACCGATGCTTCATCGCTCCAACTTCCCGCATGTCTCCGGTGGAAAAAAAAATATACTAGGAGTTCATTCTTAACACTTGGACCTGGCATTTTACCCCGAAGTTCAGAATTCAGGCTTGTGCAGACCCACTTGTCTCAGGAGTAAAACTGTCCGGGTTCTGTAACAGCCCTTGAAGGAAACAGAGACATCAAGACCCATTTCAAAGACTTTAACACCCATCCCCTCACCCATGGAATTGTTTGTAAAGGCATTAGCACACACCATTCCTATCAAAGTAATAAAAAATATTCAAAGAAGACAAATATATAAAAAGGGAGGTGAGACGACATCAACAAGATTGCTTCAGAGACAAATCACCAGGATCAATTTCTATTACTAGACTCAATTTTCCTCTTTGCCAAATTAGTGATTGGCATTGTTAGTGATTATCTGCCTACCAGCCTGACTTCCAAATGTTGTTTGTCCATTTTCTGGGCAAGAAGTTCATCATGGTGGAGGCAATGGGAGCAGTTTATTAAATCACTGGATATGGGTTCAGATCCAAACTGTTCACTGGTGACTATGCTTGGGCCAGGAGCTCAGATCTCTCCTGGGCTGGGAGAGTAATTGTTGAAATATTAAATACAGGCAGAGAAGCAATATCAGCTCCTCCTTCAGTGTTATTTTGCATAATGTCCCTTCCCATGGCAGGGGATTGGAACTGGATGATCTCTAAGGTCCTTGCAGCCCAAACCACTCCATGATTCTGAGTTCCTGAAACTGTTTACTCTGAAGAAAACTCAGATGCTGGGATCTAAAAACTACAGACAGAAAGGAAAGACTCATCTTGAGGCAACTATTGGAAATTTAATGCTCCCAGCATTCAGGTAATTCTGGCCTTGTGCACTGCGGACCCACAGGAGGAACCTGAAGCCTGGATGAAGCCTGCCCCTTTTGGTTAACCTCAGATATCTCAGTGAATATCCTCAGCTATCCTGCTGTCCCTGGGCAACAAAAAGGGCTTTGTCACTAAGCAGTTCTAGGCAAGACTCTTCATCATAAGAAGTTTGTGGCAATTCAAATTAATCACCATCTAAATGTGCTTCTCCATTCATTACAAAACCAACTTGGGCAACAAGTTCAGGTGTAGAATTCCTGTTTAGTGCATTTCTTATCTGGGAGAAGATGCTCCTGATTCCTTGTGGGTTTGAAAGCTTCAAAAGCCTCCAGGGTTACTCAGTGGCAAATCACAACCAACCTAATTCCCCTTTCAGTTCTAGTTTGGCAGCAGACAGTCTCGCAGGTTCTTTCACGTACCCAACTCTTGGTCTTTCAAAGTTTAAGCCTTTGTTAGAATTATAAAAATAATCCAATAGTATCCAGGACCAGAAAGATGCTGTGAAGATAATTACAGTCAAAACTGAAGGTGATAACTGCACTACAGAAATGGAATCATGCCTTGAATCCTTTAGATCATCAGTAAACAGTTTGTTCTCCAAAAACATTCATATGATGTCCTGGAAAATCCTTGTGGACATCCAAAACGTGACTTTGTTCTTTTCCCTCTGGCTCTCAGTCTCTTTTAAAGACCACATGTGCTCTGCTTGTTCACTGCTGATCACTGAACTAATTCATCCCAGCCTGCCAGCTCCATCATCATGCCAGTTTGTTTCTCATCCCAAGTCCCTTAATTATTTTATGCAAACTGAGGTTGCCCAGTGGAAATATTTTATTGAATCAGGCCACCTAGACATATCTTCTGCTTTAAATGTGCTTTGTCAGGAAGTAAAGAGAGAAAACTGGGGGCAGAATTAGGGAAAAAAAAAGAGAGAAAAAGAAAGGCATTCATATTGCATCTGGTTGATTTTGCAATAATGCAAATGAGGAGGAATTAAAAGGGCTTTTTACTCGTAAAGGAGAGAATGTGAGAGAGGGTCATGTGCTGTTTCACGAGTTCCTGTTTGTCATTAGAACTGCACTAATTTCTTTTCTCTCTTTTAACTTTGTGTTTGCTATTTGCTGCTCCCTCAGCTCCTCAGACTGCAGCAGTGGATGATGGACACGTTTCCCATTTAGTCATGAAGGACCTGTGTCTATCTCCCATTAGATTAATGTTTTCAAATCGTACTGCTCAAAGTAATAACCATCAGCCTGCTGGTAGCTTTTACACATTTTAAGTAATTTTTCTCCCTTGACAAGACATCAGATTAACATTGTAAAGGAGAAAGTTAATGCCCATGCAGTATTTAGACAGACAAAGAGAGAAATTACATCTAATCAGCCCTGGTGTGAGTGATTTCACTAATTCCTGTTCTAAGAGTTCCAGATATTTTACGTTGTCAGTCATTTACTATCTTTTCTGTTAAAAAACAGGTTAATTTGCTCTGGTTTTTTTCACCTCTTCCAGGAACACTGAAACCTTCAAACTACACTACTTTCTCTGAAAAAAACCCCTAAAATCTGCTTGAATGAATGACCTGTGATTTTTAGAACTTATTCCAGACAGAGCGCTCAACAGAAAATTCAAACCACTTCAAATTCATGGAATCACAGGATGGTTTGGGTTGGATGGGGCCCTAAAGACCATCTCATTCCACCTCCCCAGCCACGGGCAGGGACACCTTCCCCTAGACCAGCTTGTTCCAAGCCCCATCCAACCTGGCCAGAACAAACTAATGAGTCACTGCTATAATATACATTAATATAAAGTTACCTTTATATTAATATATAAATAGTGTTGATGGAGGCTTACAGTTGTGTGGCACAATATGCTCAAAGCAATTTAGGAAATTTGGATGTTTGCAGCTTTTTAAGACATTGCTCCTGTATCTTAACGAGGTTTGGGAATCACAGAATCACAGAAAAGACCTCTGAGATCCCTGAATCTGGCCTTTGAAGATGAAAATAAAGGTGTAAAACTGTCCTTTGAAAAGGACATTTAAAAACAACATATGAAACAATGCGCTGGATGCGCCAGAATTCATTATTCATTGTGTCTCAAGGTAATAAATTTTTTTGCAGAGACTGTTGGAGTTTTCATTTTTCTCCTTGCACTGTTCTCCAGTTGTCCATTTCTTCCCTTGAGTCATTTCTTTGTTTTTCCCCATTCTTTCCAAGGTCACCTGGAGGTTTTTCCCAGCTGATGCAATAAATTAATTCACTTTGTTTTATTTGTTCCCTCAAAAATAGCCAGACCAAGACTAGTATGTCCAGCAATCAACTTGTCCCTTCCTTTATCCAGACTGAGAAGCAGAGTTGCTCAACAAATAGCTCCAATTTATGTCCATCATTCACAGTGTAAGGCAGTTGTCAGTGTGGGAGAAGATGATATAATACAGCTCTGTCTGCTCTGTTTCCCCAGCTCCAGGAGCCTTTTTGTGGTGCTATTGACCTTGGCAGAGTTGAGGAGTTTTATTTAGTGTTGCTGTTTTCTTCACTGAAGTTTACATATTTTAACTGGCTCGGGAGATGTGTGTGTGTGTTTCAGACAATAAATGACTTCAGGCATTCAGATTCTATCAGTCAGTGAGATCTATCCTCTTCTGCTCTGAAGGCAACCACATTTTATACTGAAACAGCTGAAGATGTTATATGCTGTTTGTACTATTGAAAATGCATATTATTTCAACTTTTTTTATTTCATTTTATGAAAACATCTTCATCATTTTGTTGCTACTTTGGAAGCCCTGCTTTGTACCCAGGTGAGACTACATTGACTCAGTGCACAAGTTTAATTCTTAGAGTTAATATGCTGAAATTTATTTTTGCAGTAGAGGTTTGTAATATTAAATGTTTAACCTATAATACTTTATTTTCCCAGGATTGGGTAAAATTTTAAAAAATAAATACAGGAAAAGAAGTGCTTGTATGGAAAACATCCCTACAACAACAAACTAGTGAATGCTGGAGCTGAATGGTGCAGCCTCCTCCAAGAAAATTCTTGTAAGATCCAGCCAGAAAACATTTTGTGGCATTTGTTTATAATAACACTTTCAGACTTTAAGACTTAGAGAATCTGAACACAAACAGAGATGAATATACATAAAAAAAATAAGTGGTTGCCTAAGTAAATAAATGAAAAATAGCTTCAGTATTTGGTTATCATCTCTGGGAAGAAATATCCTAGCCAGAGGAAAACATGAGACAGTTATCTGTAGATCTTGGATGTCTTTCTATAAATCCATTGTACTCTTAGGTGTCAGATCAGGGATTTACCAAGTACTGAGCACAGCAGGTCTGGAATGGCTTTGGGAAAGGCATTTCTGGCCAGAACAGGAATGTGACTGAATTAACATTTCTGAATGAGGATGGACTTTTGTGGCTGATTTCTCCAGAGCTGCTGGCAAATTATAACCTCCCAAGTCATTTGCAGACAATGAAATGGACAATGAAAACAATCAGGAAGGAGAAAAAAAATTCCTTATGTTTCTTCATGCTTTTTCACAGACAAATGTTTGGTGTGTTCAGATGTGAGCCAATAAAAGACCAAATAGACACAAGTATTTAAGGATTATTTTCTTCCAGTGCAAGCATGATTTTGGTTAGATTATAATGAGTTCATTAAAAATGGTCTGAAGCAAGCATTTTGACCTTTTGTGACAGGTAGCATCGGTCACAGCAGAATTGTCACCTTCTCTAAATTTTTATCAGAATACTCACCTTTGGGGATCATTATTTCTGAAGAGGAAAGATGGTAGAGATTTTGCAAGGAAATATGACTGTTCTGACACTTCCTACCTCAGGTGCAATTCAGGTCCTTTTGTAGCTGTGAACAGAGGTGAGGAGAGGTCGGGAGAAACAGGAAATATCTTTTATGATATCCTTGAAAAAAAAAAACCCAACACCACAGGTGCTTTTAAACTCTTTTCCTCAAATCTCTGATAGAAGCAGCAGTTTTCAAAATAAAATCCAGCTTGAAAACAATTTCTCTGAATTTCCCTTGATCTTTCATTTCTTAGTGTCTCCAAGGCTTTCCTGTGTAATTGTACAACATACCTGGAGAGGGACATGGTACTCAACAATTTTTTTTACAATAAAAACTTTGGGGTGAAGATCTATTTTTCTTCTGACACTCAAGGCAAATGTCTTGATGTTTCCGTGCTTGGATGCTTCTCCTACCTTTACTTTTCTCTGTTTACTTGACGTCTGAAAAGACATCTTCTTTCACTTTCTATTTCTAGTGCATTGATGTTTCCGTCAGAGCTGAGTCATCCCCCAGACAAAGCAGAAAGAAAGAGACTTTTGGGTGCAAGCCTTCTTGGATGTTTGTTTTGGGATGGCATGAGTCACACTTGATGGGTCTTATTTTTCTCCATTTGTTAGAGAGAGTTCACAGGAATATATCAGATATAGGTGTCGAGATGGAAACAATTTTGAGTTCCATCCTGGGCTACTTATCCATCCCTTCAGATTTGGGGTACTGAATTTGTTCAGTGATCACACTAGAGGACTCAAGAAGTCCTAATGCTCAAGCTTCATTTTCAGGAGTTGGGAGAAAACACAATTTCTTTAAAAATTTATTTTGCAGATTTTACTTGTTACTATAGAACAAATGAAAAATACTGTTTACTATCTGCTTAAACAACTCACAGTATCACAGAGTGGTTTGTGTTGGAAGGGACCTTAAAGATCATTTTGTTCCACCTCCCTGTCATAGTCAGGGACACCTTCCACTATTCCAGGTTGCTCCAAGGCCCATCCAACCAGGCCTTGAACTATTCCAGAAATGGGGCATCCACAGCTTCTCTGGGCAACCTGTGCCAGGGCCTCTCAGGAGAAGGGAGGAAAAAATGAAGAAAAATCCTCCCAGGAAAAAAATTTATCTAAATATCTAATCCAAATCTCCCATCTTTCCAGTAACCAGGAGATTTGCTAATGGCAGGTCCCATTCAAAACATGCCACAATGTGCTCAGCTCTATCTGTGAGCCAAGAAATCTTCAGAGATGTTTCCTAAGTAATTTCACCAATTTGTGGATCATCCAAACCCCTCTTGGTAACACGGATCATGGTGCAGCTGAAGGAGTTCTCAAGATGCCTCCCAAGAGTTTTTCCTCTTTCCTGTCACAGCTGTTTCTCCATGGCTGTTGCCTCCCTTGTCTGTCCCTCACATCCCACAGCAAAGTTCTGAGCAACCAGAGGCTGGATGGGCTCCCAGGCACTATCAATGATTAAATTTGCAATTCAAAAGAAACTATTATGATTCCAACTGTTGTTAAAAATCAGGCCAAGGTTTAGAGTCTTCCAGGATGGGCCACAATAGCAGGAACAAGATCCCTGCTGGGGAACTTCTATATCTTTACCTCCATTCCCAAGCCTTTATTTTCTTAGGATCTTGAGATAATGTTACTTCTCAGCTTTTTACCAGACTGTTTGTGAGCACTGGAGGAAATGTTCTGCTATTAAGGCAACATCTGATGCTTAAACACTTTCAGTCTCTCCCAGGGAAGGAAGAGGGGAACAGATGTTAACATCTGCTTCCTTGAATCTGCCCTACATTTTCTGCCCACCCTCTCTTCTTCTCCCCACGGTGTATTGCAGTAGCATCCTACCAAACAAAAACCATAAAATTTCATTCTGCAGTTCTTGTGCTGAGATCAGAAACCTGTAATTGGAGTAGGGAATATCTTGAGAACACAAAGAAGGTAACAGCAACAAACCCCTCAACTCCAAATTTGCAAAGTTCAGGTGACAAAAGGCTTTCCTTCAGGCATCTGTTCCTGTGACTAACTTACTGTCAGTGTTACCTTTCCAAAGATTAAATAAATAAATAAACAAATAAAAATACAAAAAGGGGAAAGAGTGATTTTCATCTTGAATTTTGCCTGCTCTGACTCCCCACCGCCCAGTTTTGTACAGGAGCTGTCTGCTCAGTAAAGAGCCCTGCAGCACCATTTCAGAGAATATCTCTCCTAGACCCAGGTTTTGCTGTAAATCTTTTAGAACTGCACACAACAATGACATGCTTCATCCCAGATTTTAGCAGCCCACAATCTTGATGTTATGCTTTAATTGAACTGAAATTATATTTAGTCAGAGCTTGAAATTTCTGATTTGCTCAGATGCCGTTGTTTTCACACACGAAGCTCTTGCTTTGTACTTTTTTCCCCTCACCCTTTCCCTCTTGAATTATTTAACATTTAGAAAGCTGAGCTTTGCCACTTTTATTTCCATCCCCAGTTTTATTGCTATCTAAGTGATTTACAAATCAAGCCTTGCATCTAATGGCACTGTGTATTTCCATTTCCAGTGCTCTTCTTTACTGTCGGCTCTTGTTGGATGGGGCAAACCTCAGACACAAATAACTGAAATTAATGTCAAATTGCATCATGTGCAGCTTGAATTTCAATTATGGGATCTGAGTGAAAATGCATGTTTTCAGCAAACAGCAATAATGCTGCAACTCGCCTGGCCCTGGAACTCGCATTACTAGAAAGCATCACACGCAAGACAAAGACACAGGATCTCAAAAGCTTAAAACAAATCTGCTTGGCATTTAGTTAAGACCAATAAGCTGAGAGAATGAGCAGTCATTCAGGCTTTCAGCTTCTGTATCTCCTGCCCTATGACATGTCTGTGCCTGTTTAGAGCCTGGAACTCCAGTGTTTTCTTCCAGAATAATGGGAGGTGAGCAGGGATTAATCCACCTTCCTAAGCCCTCATGCATCCTAAATATATGGCAGTTTGTGAGCAAGGCAAGTGGCTCAGCCCATCTTTCATTCTGTATTCAGGGACCTGGAGGTGTTGGCCGACAGTGGCCAAACGTGATCCAATGTGTGCCCAAGTGGCCAGGGAGGCTGGTGACCTTCTGGCTTTCTGTGTCAGCAATGGTGTGGCCAACAGGACCAGGACAGGCATTGTCCCTCTGTGCTGGGCACTGGGAAGGCCACACCTCGAATTTTTGGGTTAGTTTTGGGTCCCTCATGACAAGAAGGACATTGAGGTGCTGGAGCATGTCCAGAGAAGTGAACAGAACTGGTGAAGGGGCTGGAGCACAAGGCTGATGAGGAGCAGCTGAGGGAGCTGGGGGGGCTCGGCCTGGAGTAAATGAAGCTCAGGGGGGACCTTATTGCTCTCTGCTCTTGGCAGGAGGGTAGAGTCATGTGGGGTTCATTTTTTCTGCCATGTCTCTAGGAAAAGGATGAGAGGAAATGACCTTAAATTGCACCAGGGGAGGTTCAGATTATGCATTAAGAAAAAAAATATCCCCTGAAGACATGTCTAGGCATTGGATTAAGTCACCCAGGGAGGTGTTGGAGTCACCATCCCTGAGGGTTTCCAAGAGGAGTCTGGATGTGGCAGTTGGGGATACGGGTTAGGAGTGACTCTGGTGGTGCTGGTTTGATGGTTGTACTGGATGGTCTTGAAGGTCTCTTCCAACCTTGATGATTTTTGACTCACTGTAATGCCCAGAGGGCGCAAAGGCTCAGTGGGAAGATGGTTTTCGCTCGTGGTTATTTGTGATCCACCTGGTGATACAAAGATCAACTTGGTTTAGTTTTCTGGAGTAGCTGGAAGAAAGAATTAGAAGTATTGAGGACAGATGTATCTTACATTCATGCAGATGTTGAAGTGGGCTGAAGGAATCACATTCTCCCCTGCCTGTTCCTCTCCATTGACTTCAGAGGATGTTGAGGCACACGGTTATATTCAGTCTACAAAGTGCAGTGCCCTGTCACTGCTGAAGTTTTTGTGGCTTTGAAAGCTTCAGCCGACGGAATGACCTACATATCCCCTCTAGACGGGGGCATTGCAGGCTTTGCGTCTTCAATGTCCTGAAGAAAATATGTTCCTTCCATTAGAGAGCGACTGCAACATTTGGATATTGTACTCTGGAGTGAAAAGTCGTCATGTTGCACCCCTGTTGCTTTGCAAACACTGCTTTCAAAGAAAGAAAAAATAACCTTCTAATAGCATTAAAAAATATGATTTTTTTTTAATGCTACAGCCCAAGTGAAGCTAATGAATATGCCCAGATGACACTTGAAAAAGCTAGATAGATCCCACTTAACTGATTTCTGCTAAAACCATCCAGAATTTGATGTCCTAGATAAAATGGCAGCATCATGGAGTATTGGAAAACCACTTTTTTATAATCTGGTGCAGGTCTTGCTGTCAAAATCAGCTCTCAACAGAAACTGAAGAGCTACCCAGCACATTATTAATCAGGTGAACTTTAAAAGAGTTATGACTTTAAAATACAGAGAGCTTGTAAAGACATTTTTATAGGGGACTGGGATATGGGTTTGTGTTAGACTCTCAGTGATTAAATCTTCCCTTTATCTGCATAAGAGAAAGAGCAAAGATGGATTTCTATAATTATTCCTCTGAAAATACATTTTAAGCAGGACAGAGATAGCAAGTTATCTTTCTCTGTTTCTGCTGCTTCCCAGCTCAGGATGTTGGCTTTCGTCAGACACTCAGATCCAAACTGAGGTCACAAAACCCATTTTAATGCCCCTAAAAATGCTTACACAACTGAATTGTTAATAAGAGCTTTAGAACTGGAAGGGATGAGCCAATCCCAGTTCTTCTATCCCTGTAGGCACCACATCACCTGTGCTGATGCTTCTGACCACATTAGGAGTTCCGAAATGTAAAATATCTGCATCCCCACTCCCTGACAGGGAGCTGAAATTGCTTTGGATGAACTTGGGTAAGATGTAGCTGCTGTGTTTGGGGCTGTATTTCAGGAAACAGATTGTTTTTCATTTACTGTATCTGCCCCAAAATAATGTGCTTATTCTAAGCTGATGATTTAGGATCCCTTTGTAGCTGCTGGACTGACAGATTCAGCACCAGAAGTTGCTTCATCCCATTCTGAGGCAGAGCTCTGATGTCTCTAATCAATATAAAGGAAGTTTAGACATCTGGTTCAGATTAAGCATTCAGCTTTTAGATTGTTAAGTTAGGTGAAAGCAAATTCAGCTACACTACGAGCCAGAAAAGTTGCTGACAACCAAGATTAGGCATGTCAAACACAAGACATGCAACTTTAACAAAGAAGATCTTATTTTGGAAGGATTCCTGCAGGGAAAAATACAAGATACAGTCCTTTGTGGGGGAAGATAGAGGGAGCAAAGCAATATGTGAGAGCTCTTTTCCATGGGCAGATAAAACCCAGTGTCAAAGGTAAAACAAACCATTTATATTTTTGTCAGCTTCCCTGGTTTATTGTGTGCAAAAGCTTTTGGAAGTCAACAGAAAGGTCAACAAGCAGGGTGTAAATTTTATTAAAAATATTTAGACTGGCTTTTATTGCCAAATGTAAATGGAAACCAATTAGATAATCAAACTAAAAGTAGGCAAAGAAATGGCATTAACACTCCCAGAATGTAATGATCATTGTTAGGGACAGGTTTTGTCCAGTTACTTGCCTTTGGTGGTGGTGGCAGGGGGAAATCAATTATGGATCACCTTTTAACTGCCTTTTAAAGCCTTGCAAAATTGATTTCATACAGCATCAAAGATCCAGCAATAAAACAAGGACAAAGTGGATAATAGATAAAGGATGATGTCAACAACGTGTGAATGTTGGTCTGCAAAAAACATCCAAAACCCCACAAAAAACCAGGGTGCCTTTCTACATGGGAAAATGGGTTAAATAGGTACTGCTCCACTGCTGCCATAAGTGCAGAACAAAATTATTGTGGCAAAGCTCTGTATCCATGGGGTGAGAGGTGTGATTCCTTCAGCACAGTCCCCCTGTGGAAGACTGGGCATTTGAATTTGTAACAAAAAAGCAATGAACATCTTCAGCTTGTGACCACACAGGTCCAAGTCACAGCAGTCAGGCCATCGCAAGGTTGTGACTGAATCATTGAATCACAGAATGGTTTGGGTTAGAAGGAACTTAAAGTTCATCCAGTTCCAACCCCCTGCCATGGACTTTCCACTGCTCAAAACCCCCTCCAAACTAGCCCTGAACACTTTCAGGGATGGGATGTCAACAACTTCTCTCATCAGCCTGTTCAAGGGCCTCATCACCCTCACAGAAATAATTTCTCCCCTGTATCTAATCTAAACCTGCTCTTTTTCAGATTAAAGACACGATAAATGTGTAACAATGGTGTACTTTGGGTTAATCCTCTGGGTTAACTCCCATCTTGTCTTCTGCATTTTGTGCACAGGTAAAGGCAGACAAGATAAGTGGAGTTCAGGACCAGGTAAGTTACTCCCATCCACTTGTGAGGCTGCTGTGACACTGTGACTCCCACTCCAGGAGCAACCAAGTTGAACAAGTATCCTTAAAAAGTGCACACACAAACACACACAAACAGCCACGAAGAAGAACACAGAGAAAACCTCATAAACTCACACAGCACTCACAAACACAAACAGCACAGTCACCACGTTGCCTTCCTCCTCCCCAGCTAACTGGGGCTGAAGTTGCTACAGGAATAGGCACAGAAGGGATTTTTCCAGCAGCAGGATTAAGACAGATTTCGGAGCAGCTGGCCTTGAGGTCCCAGTCCTTGCCTGAGGCTTTTACCAGGACTCTCAGACCCCTGTTGGCCCCAGTCTGGCTCCAGACCTCCCATGCTGCTCACAGCCAGCCTGGCTTTCAGCCCGTCACCTTTATGTGTTGGCTCACGACAGTGAGTTCACTAGCACAGGAGAAAGCATCCTGGTTTAGGAATAAGACAGGGTAGATTGTAGTGAAGGGCTCTGCCAGACAAACATCCTGCCCAGCAGATAGTTTGGCCATAACCTTTTTCCATTTATTTTGCCACTCTTTTTTTGTTCCTGGTCCATCTTTTCCCTCCCTTCTATGCCTTTGCTCCTGCTAAACATTTCGGCTTTGCATGTTCCCACATTCTTTCTCCCTCTGTGTCCCCTAATAATCCCTGATCCTGTTCAGGCAGGAACCCCTCCAGTTTTCAGGGCATTCCTGAGAAAGTGGTTTTTGGATGACTCAACCACCTGGGCTGGATTCCTGATTAGGTTACAGGGACTCAGATTCATCCCTGGCTCTCTGAGTTCAGAAAGAACACATAATTAATCACATAACCCACCAAAGAGCACATGACATTTCTCTCAGACCTCTTCCTGTGCTTTATTTCTTCTTTTCACTTGCCCTTTGTTTTGTCTTCCATTCCCTGCCTTGTCTGCCAAATAATAACCAAATGTCAGCAGTTTCTGCAGCAGGGAGAAAGTTGCTGGTTAGTCCAGAGAGGGAACTTTCCCCCTGTGCCATGGATCATTGTGACATCCAGTTTTGTCTCTTCAGCCCAAGAAGTGGTGCCATTGGCCCATTATGCCATATTTTGTTGTGGCTTGGGAACCAAGGGAAATATGATGTGGCTATTGGAAGCATCCCCTACAACAGTAACTTAATTCAGCTGAAGACACATCCGAGGGAAATTGGAAAGCTCGAGAGAAGTTTGTGAAATGTCACAGAGTGTTTTGTGTGGCTCAATGAGATTACCTCAGACTCTGGCCTTATGAACTGCCAGCATATCAGCGAGGCAGCTTGACTGGGCAAGACCCCAATTGCACTCCCAGCTTTTCCTAAAGAACAGGAAGGGTAAGGGAAATGTCAGTCTCTGCTTTGTTGTGATTTGGAGCCTGGTCTGGCCTCCAGACTGGGGTAATCCATTCCACTCTATTAAAGAAAAGGAGAATCCATTCAATCTCCACTAATACATTACATCTCTTTTAAAAGAAATAGAAACTGGTAAAATGGGAGGACTTTTATCTCTGTCTGAAATCAAGTTCTTTGACAAGCTTGTTATTTTGGCCTGAGGTAGCACACTGAAAGGTGCGTTCTGTTGTGTTTCACACTCCTTTTTTTCCTTCTTCCTAGTGCTTATAACTGTGTGGAAATCCTATAACATCACATAGTTAACAGCAGGAAAGAATATTGGTACCAGTAGTGCTTTAAATCATGAGAGCTCTACTTAAACAAATTATTATCTTCCATTCTTCAGTACATGTGATGTGTGATGAAAGGTCAAAGACAAACCTTTTAAACCAAAATAGAAAATAGGTTTAAAGGCAGTGCAACCCTATTCTTTTCTTATTACCTTTGACTTGCTTTATAGGGGACATGAAGGATGCAGGTCAGCTTAGCAATCTGAAAGAGTCTTTATCATGTCAGATTGCCTTTCAAACCCTTTGATTTGTGTAGAGTTATTTAACTTAGCTAAGAAGTCTTGTAAAATTTCTGCAAGCCATAAGATTCTTTCACATGGAAAGAGAGTCTGTCTCGCCCTTTGCATC
Source organism: Illadopsis cleaveri (assembly GCA_013399915.1). NCBI lineage: Eukaryota > Metazoa > Chordata > Aves > Passeriformes > Timaliidae > Illadopsis > Illadopsis cleaveri. The sequence goes on along the minus strand of VXBB01009309.1, from coordinate 24,968 downwards.
CCATCCTTCATTTGTTCTTGTCCTCTCCAGGACTAACTGACCCTTCCCATGTGTTTCTCCTTAATGCTCACCCTGAAGAGTAATAAATCTAATTATCTTCAGTGTTTGGGAACTTCACTGCTGCTGATGGACTTTGCCTCTTATTCTTATAAGAACTTAGCTTGAAAACATCCCTCTTTTCTTTTCTCATACCATGACTAGTTGCATTCTTTACAAAACAGTTAGGACTCTCAGGGGCAATTAAAACACAAATGCTGAATATTTCCATGGATCCACTTTTATTTTGCTGGAGACAGTGAAACAAAGCAACAGCCCAAAGGCTAAAGAGAATTCATTACTGTGCACGTTGTTATCCTCTAATGTCACCATAAATTAGTTGGAAGACTGTCCTTCCAAAACAAGAATCAGAAAGATCCTTTGAGGTTAAAGTTTTGTTACAGGAAGGAGATGTCCTGAAAGCATCCTCATTTCAGAGACACTGCAGGCTTGGAAATACTCATACCTTGAAGGGCTCCATTTTGAGTCATGAACATTTTCTTAGGCAGTGGGGAAAATAAAGAAATCAGTAATATTGAAAATGTCCTTTCTCACCCTCTTTCTAAGTCTTTTCCTACTGATGAGAATTTGCAGAGCTCACCTTCTTCCTTCTGTGCCAAACACTCATATATTATAATGCTCTACACCAATTTAAGTGTTATAAAAATAAAATATTAAAAAACGTTCTTATTGCACGTTTCCTGAGAGTTAATGTAATTTTCTGTTTCACATCCCTTGCATTGTCTCTTTCACTCAATGTTAGTTAACATTTCGGTTTTGTTCAGACACACAGATCCACCCAAGGAATGAGGTTTCATAACAACAGAAAATCCTCTCTCACAAAGGCAATTAATTTGAGAAGAGAGAGGTCAGAAAAGGCCATTATGAGCATTTCCAAGAGCCAGGGAATGTGGAAGAGTTTCAGATAACCTGGTGCTGTTTGAAGCATTCAAAGGAGTCCCACCTGAGCTCCAGCCACTGCTCCAGAAAGGAGCAGCTCCCCTGGGGATCCGCTGTCAGGTTTACAGCCCTATGGAGACACCCTGGACAGCCTGGAATACACCAGATACAATTGGCAAGGGAAATTTCCTCTATGCTGAGATGAAATCCCACTTTAAAATCTCTAAATGTGAGTGTACAGGTGAAGTTGCCTCCATCTGTGGGAGGTCTGGTCAGTACAGTCAATATAACATGAAGAATAATTCAGTTACAAACCTCTAGTTGTATTTAATGATAAACACAACTTTCTTCAGGCCTTATTGACTATTTCTTCTATTTTTTTTCTTTCTCTGGGATTTTTTTTTTCCCAAGTCCTCAATGTTCTCATTTAAGTCTGTGTCTAAAATATGGTTTTGGAGATGGGGAAGTTTAAACAAATCATTTCAGTTGCACCATCTGGTGTATCTTTGGGTAATCACGACACCCAAAACAATACAAATTTTTCAGGTGTTTTTCAGGTGCTGCTACCAATCTATCCTTTGGATTTGTGAAGGTCATTTTGAGGACTTTCAAAGGACTGATGATTTGTTCTCCTTCTGATGTTTTTTGTTTTTTTTAATATCTAATGTAAAGCAATTTAGAGAGATCTGATTTTCAGAAAGTGTGTGAAATCCATCCATGTCTTCAATTTTGATACCAGCATTATTATCTTGCTAGGATCTTTGATGGGCCCAGCATATCAAAACCCTGAAAGAGTTTCCCATGCTTCCCATCAGCTCAGGAAATATTGGCATTCACTTATTCTGAGGAGTGTTTCTGTTCTGAATTAAGATCTTTTGCCTAGAATTTCAGATAAAATCTCCAACTGAAGACAATTTTTATCCCAGAAAATGCCTTTAGGATCACAGTTTCAGATCAGGAACTAATATAGAGGATGATGTACTGAAAAAACAAGGATGAGTTTTCTGCAGCTGTATCAATCACACAGACAAGTAACTTCTAGACTTTCACACTCAAGAATCACAGAGGGGTTTTTTTGGTTACATAAGGTAATGTTATTTTTTTATTTTTTTTCTCTTGTTGGTATTGGTGGTGTGTTTTTTCTCTCCAAATTCATGACAGAGAAATGCAATATATCGTGATCAACTCCTAGAGCAGTAATTTATTTATTTATTTCTTCTGAAATACTGATAGTGTAGGTGGTACAATTAGCTTCCAGGTACTCCTAGAAATAATTGATAGCGTTCCATGACATCAGATACCTTACCTATCTGTACAAAAAACAAGAAGGGAGAACCTTTTTAATTCTAAAGGTAAAAAATCAGGCAGATTCCTGTCATGGTCATTCTGTTCTTTACTACACTTGTGCTCTAATTAGGTGATTTTATTATCATGAGATTCTTCCTGGTTAATGTTTCAATGATGCCTTCTGGTTACTCAGGTGGTTTAAGGAAGATGAATCTATAAATATATTTTCTGATAACTGAATTCCCAAAGCAGTTAGTTTCATATTGTGTTCAACCTTTTCTTCTAAAAGAGAAGTGTTAGCCAATTATTTTTGTACTCTGCATTTTCACTGTGGCAATTAAAAAAAAAATCATCTTCTTCTTCTTTCTTCTTCTTTCTTCTTCTTCTTTCTTCTTCTTCCTTCTTCTTCCTTCTTCTTCTTCTTCTTCTTCTTCTTCTTCTTCTTATTATTATTGTTACTACTGCTGCTATGATGTAAGATCTCATTCCTATCTCTTTATTATCATGTATAAATCCTTTGGTCCCCCAATCCATGTTCAGGCACCTGAAATATAACTTTCAAGGTATCTGCCTACTGATATCTTGCTATTAATGGCTGGAGTTTGGCTTTTTCCATGTTTTTAGAAATAAATTATCAGAAGCTTTCCCTTATCTACTTTTCTTACAACATCCTGCTACTGCATTTAAAGAAACACCGATATCTTGGACAGAAACAAGGGATTCAAGATGGTTCATATTCCTGGTAAGGAAAACCTGGATCTTTTATATTTTTCCAGAATTCTCTGCTCTGTAGATCATTTCAACTCAACATCTGCTGGATGTCTGAATCTATTATTGCCACATATGCAAAATAAATCAAGAGAATAAGTTGTTAATAAGACAAAATTACTTGTAAATTAAGAATGGGGGTTTTTTCCTGCTTCAATACAACTGCCTTTTTCTGAGCTACAAACCCAGATTTATACTCTTTTCCCAGAATCAAAGGAATCAACAGAAAGAAACAGACATTTCTGGGATGTGATATATCTGACATCTAAAATAGATCAGATGTGCCACGTCTGTTCCTATCCACTGGCTCCATAAAAGGAATGAAGCTGACTGCTCAGGCTCCTGCACTGCAGAATTTATTTCAACTAATTTTAGCAGTGTAATCCATTTTGAGATGCAGTGAATTAGGGGTCTGTGGTACCGTGTCACAGTGAAGTTGGGTGTGTAGGGTAAGGGAAAATCTTATATAAGAACACCAGATTGGGAAAAGACAAGGCTTTCTGCATGTTCCCATTTTTAGGCTTGCAGCAGAAGCAGCAAACTCCGGGCTAAAGAATAAATTGCTGTGACAACATAATTCTGTTAATCAATTAGACAACTCATGAGAAAAANTCCTTATAAGATGGGGTCACAGGCTTTTCCAAAAAAAAAAAAAAAAAAAAAAAGGTGATTGCTGAAAGCTGACAATGAGTTGCCTGCAGAGGAAGACATAAAAGCAAACAAACAATCCCGCCTGCCAATTTAGCCTGGAGGGAACACTCACATTCTCCTCTGACCCCAGATCTAAGTAGCAGTTGAACTTTGAGCACAGCAGCAAGTCCCATCAACCAGCTGTTTTCCATTCCACACAGGATTTCACTGTCCAGCCTACTGCCTCCAGCCTGAAAGATGTGAGGATGTGCTTCCAGCAGTCATTCATCAATTTTTCTACTCTGCTGTAGGGATGCACAACGGGCTGGAGGTGTGCCGTTTCCATTTTTTGGTGTTTGTGGTGGGTTGTGTTGGGTNAGTCCCATCAACCAGCTGTTTTCCATTCCACACAGGATTTCACTGTCCAGCCTACTGCCTCCAGCCTGAAAGATGTGAGGATGTGCTTCCAGCAGTCATTCATCAATTTTTCTACTCTGCTGTAGGGATGCACAACGGGCTGGGGGTGTGCCGGTTTTTTGTGGGTTTTTTTGGTTTTTTGTTTGTTTGTTTGTTTTTTTCATTCCATTGCTACCTAAAATAGAGAGAATGAATGAGCTGTGTTCACCATCCGTCCTACCAGGGCGCCAACCTGGCCCAGCGTTCTGAGGCTGACAGTGATAAAATAACACATTTTGGCTGTTGTTTAGCAGATAATAGGAGCCATCACGGAGAGAGGAAATTCCGAGTGGCACTTTCCTGACTGCTCATCTCTGGCGAGCTGGCAGGTGCAGGATCTGCGGAGCTTCCCCCAGCAGGAGCAGAGCCCAGCAGAGCTCCAGAGTGAAATCCTGACCTGCGGGGCAGGCTCCCATCGACCGGCCTGATGTGTGCTAATTGTGTACCAAAAGGATTAAATTAGCAAGGCAATCGTCTGCCATTTGCTTTTTCTCCTTCTCTCTCCCTCTCTCTCTCTCTGTTTCCTAATCTGCTTGAATCACGCACTCGAGAGGAATTTTTAGACTAGGAAGCTTGTTAGCTAAAATATACTTCTCCATTCACTTGATTTCATCTGCCAAAAGCCTCAAGCAAAAATGCAAGTAAGGACAGATAAAAGGGTACTAATTAGAGCATATCGTGATTAATTCTTTTTAAAAATCATTTATGTGATAACGACTGTGTTTTCGTTGCCACTTATCTTTCATTATGGAAATTAGTGAGAAATGAATCCATAAGTTCTGACCTCAGGTGTATGAAGACTGCGGATCCTTCTCCTTGGTGCATTTCTCCTTGTGTTGTTAATGAAATAATTTTACCGTCAACTGTTCTTTCAATTGTTGAAGAACAGAGGTCCAGCAGTGAGACAAGGTTTCCTATGGATTTGGAGAAGTTTTGGAGCCCCGTCTATCTTTTCTAGGAAGAAAATCAGATCAGAGACCACCTTACATTGTGGTGCATGTACAGCAGACTTTGCATATATATTTCATATATAGGTTTGTATATATATGTGCAGTTTCCAGTTACTATCTTAATTTTGTTGTCTTTCTTATTTGAAATGCCAGATGAATATGGATTCTTCCACAGATAAATGAAATACAGTGGAACAAGAACATTAACTTAAAGGAAAGTGAACATATAGACTTCAAAATCAAAAAGGAAGAGGAGGAAAAACCCGAATTGCACATTTGTGAATAGACCTCACACCCCTTGATTCACTGTCTTGATTCACAGTCTCCTACCTATGGGTAAAGAGTGATGCTGAAAGGCTCCAGTTTTGCCTCTAAAAAAAGCATAAGAAGGAAAATGAGGTGAAATCAGAAGAAAGGAATCATTCTCTTGATATTTTAGCTATTTTGTCTATCTCAAATGTGACGAGAGACTCATAAGCAGAGTCTGGAATACTTGAAGAACAAAGGCTTTCATTTCTGTAGAAAACAGCTGTGAAACACAGACAGCTGTCTGGGCTGGAGGAGCCTTGTCTCAGACACTGCTCCCTGCATTCCACCAGGGCTTTTTCACACATCCAGCGTCTGATAGAAAGGCAGATTAGCACTGGGAGGACTGTGCAGGGAGTTTCTGGATGGTGTTGGACAGAGTTGATTTATACAAATGCCAGAGGGGCTAATCAGGGGTGATGCTGTTCTTGAGCTGGGGAGAGTTGCTGGGAAATGTGGCCACAGTAGTGAAGATGAGATGATTGAGGTGATGGAGTGGAAGGTTGGGAAGGCAAGCAAAAGAGGCAAGAATGGGTTCAGGAGGGCAGATTATGATTCCTGATGGAATTCCCTAAGAAATTTCAACAGGAAAAATGCAAGAGAGTCAGAAGATTTGCAAAGAATCTGAGGAACAAGTGTCCCATTATGTAGGAAGTTTGGGAACTTCAGCAGAAGACCCTTCTGGCCAAGCCAGACACTTTCCAATGACCAAAATCCATCCTTGAAGGTTTTCAAGGCTTGGCCAGAAAACATCATTCTATCACTACCTAGTGCTGAGAGTATTCCAACTTCAGTTGGAAGTGAGCTGCTGGACAAGAAACATCCACAGGCCCACAGATAGAAATTTCTAACTAAACAGAATCCCAGAACCTTTTAGGTTGGAAAAGACCTCTAAGATTATCAAGTCCAAATGTCAAGTCCACCACTAAACCATATCTCTTAGTGTCACATCTGCATTTCTTTTAAAAACCTCCAGGGATGGTGACTCCACCACTTCTCTGGGCAGCCTTTTCAATGAATAAATGTTTCCTAATATCCAATCTACCCTCTCCTGGTGTAACTGGAGGCCTTTTCCCCTTGTACTATCACTTGTTACCCGGGAGAAGACTCTGACCCATTTCCCTTGAGCCTCCTTTTCTCCAGGCTGAGCCCCCCCAGCTCCCTCAGCTGCTCCTCACCAGCCTTGTGCTCCAGACCCTTCCCCAGCTCTGTTCCTTTCTCTGGACATTTTCCAGCACCTCAATTTTTTTCTTTTGGTGAGGGATCCAAAACTGAACTCAGAATCAGCAATGGGGCTCAAAACTGAACCCAGAATTAGCAATGGGGCCCAAAACTGAACCCAGAATTAGCGATGCAGCCTCAGCAGTGCTAAGTACAAATAAGAGATTATTTTTGTTTCTCTAGTGTTGGTATTAATGACAGCACCAATTCAATATTGGAAAACCAAGGAGACATCCAGAAAGCATCATTTACATTTTCCTGCTTCTATAAGGACACTAGAGTGATAACTGTATTGCTTAATATATAAGAAAAGTAGATCCTTAAACATTCCATATAGATAAAAGTGGGTTTTTTGTTTGCTTAATGCTCAGTGAATTGTCCTGTAGTGGAACCAAGGTGTAATCCTGACAATCCAGGGCACAGCTCAGGACAGAGGGTGTTCAGTCAAGTTTCTCTCCATCTGCATAACAAAGCATGTCACTGTACCTGGAATTCTGGTTGCCTTCCAGCAGGCAATTATTTGGTTCAAGGAATGCTGCTTAGGTTGAACATCAGGGGAAAAAACCTTCAGCCAGCCAGGGGAGTCACCCCTGCACTCTGCTTTTGTGAGCATGAAATCTCCTTCTGCTGTGGCTGTGGGTTCTGAGAATGGGAGAGTCAATCACTGGTCAGGAACGATTTGGATAAAGTTTGACCCTGCCTTAGGTCAGAAATGTGGAGGAGATGGTCTTTTTGAGTTCTTCTCCAGAGAGCTGCATCCACGAATCTCAGTTTCTACTCCTGCATTCCTATGATTTTGTATGAATATTAAACTGCTGTCGAGGTCTGAGGCATATTGAGATAGAAAATAACATTCCTGGAGGGTGATTCAGTCCATCCTAAACAGAGGTGAGAGTTTTTCTAGAAGAAGTGGGTGAAGGGGAATTGATCTGAAAAAGATTTCCCAGACAATTGATTTCTCAGTTCATCTTCATAGCAGGAAGCCATGAAGATGGATTGAATCATTGGGATAAGTTATTTTTTTTTTTACAATCACAAGTCTTTTGATGCACTGAAGATAAAAAAGGAGCCTTGTGACTAAGACACTTTTCCCAAAACAATGAATTGTCAGGCAACAGGAAGGGTGGGAGTTCCACAGAGAAAAAATAAATCCGTGTTTGGCATCTTCAAAATAACAAAATAGTAGGTTAATGATATTGAAATTACATATTAGTTTGGATTTGTCAGAAACATATATACCTCAAGTTTTAATAATTTTCCTGGTAACTGATTATAGATGTCCACAGTAATTCTACATTTGAGTTACCTATTCTCCTAGAAGTTATTTTTTTTAGCTTTGAAAGAAAGTCTTAAATAACCTAATGCATTTAATTATGATTGAAAGGAAAGAAGGTGACACACAGAGATCCGTGACACACAGAGATCCCTGCCACAATGTTTGTTGGTTAGATTTTCTTTAACAACAAAAAGGAAAGTCACATTTTGACACCATAAGAGAGGGTTTATATCCCAGAGTAGGAAATGTACCACCAATGTCAATACAAGACTCATATAAAAAGTTATTCAAATTTCTATGATGATTTTTACTCTCTTCAGCGATGGAAGATTTGCATTGCTTTAAAAAGCTTTATATTCTCAGAAGATTCTCCTCCCAGACTAAAATCTTACATTAATTCATGCAAAAGCAATTTTCAAATAAGCCAGTCTCTGGTTTCGGGGAGCACAGGACTAATCTGAATTGCAACCTCTGCTACTGATTGTGTAAGAATAATTCTATTTTGAACAAGTTGTAAAAGCCTTGTAAGAATTTTGCCTTGAAAATCTAGCTGCTGCCAATCCAGGTGCCTTATAGGTGAATTCTGTGGTGCAGCACCCAAGATAATAATAATTTCTGGAAATATAAGTAATGTTCTGTTGCATTTCAAAAATCTGTGAATAATTTTTTTAATGGATGTGGACTCCAAAAAAAAAAATTTTTCACCAGCTACATCTGTCTAAATTTCACTGGTTGGTCTTTGAGAAATTGTGTCAGACTCTACCTGCAGTCAGAGCAGACATAAAGGGACATCCAGAACAGAATATTTCATTTTCCAAAAAGCTGCTAGCAAAGATGAGGTGAAGAATTGGCCTGTAAGTCAAGGCAAAGGTAATTTAGAGGAATTCCAGCTTTGCCCCCAGTTCCATTTGGTAGCTGCTGAGGCACCAGGTGAAACTGGGAGCAGCTGGGTGGGAATATCTGCAGTGAGAAATGTCCCATCTGTGTGTTCACTTCAGGCTCCTCGAGCTCTGGGACTTGTAAACACACTGGAAATAAATTCCTGTCTTAGACACTAATCCCTGGCATTATTTGCCTTGTATTATCTAGTTCTGGAGTGTAAAACTCAATCCTCGATTTTTTCTCCCCACTTGGAGAATATCATTAATGCTAATTGTGAACTTGGCTGTGATTGCATATTGCTTAGTGTGATGCTAATGAATTTGAATAGTAATTTGTACTATATTGAATTAGCATCCTATCTCAGAGACCATAGAGAATTGAACCCTAAAGCTTTCATCATCCCTTTCTTCTCTTTTTACCAGCCAGGCCTCGTGGCTTTTCTGCTTTTTGAAAATCATTTAACAGGCTGCTCACTGCCCAGCTGAGATGAGATCAGCACTGCTGACAAGCGCACTCTAATACCTTATTGCCAGCTAAATATAGACTGGTTTAAAATCAGAACGAGTTAAGGTTGGTGCTATTCTTTGGGATATATAATTGTTGTTATTATTAATTAATTTTTTTATTATGTCCACAGAATCACAGAATGGGTCAGGTTGGAAGGGACCACAGTGGGGTCGCCTGGTGCCACCTCCCTGCTCCAGCAGGGTCATCCCAGAGCACAGGCACGGGATTGTGTCCAGACAGTGCTGGAATATCTCCAGGGAGGGAGACTCCACACCCTCCCAGGGCAATCTGTTCCAGTGTTAAAATATAGATCATGTACAGAGCTCAGAAACCTCCCACGTCCTCTGGGGTGGCTGAGGCAAAAGCCAAGTTAAGTGCATAGAACATAAGAACAAAATCAGTGTAAAGGCATTTTCCAGTGAAGGAATGAGACCTTCATGTACACATCAATAGTAACAAAAATTCTATGCTCTGGCTGGAAATTTTAGAAGCATAAGGAAAATAAATAAGTTGTTTGATAATTTAAAGATTTTGCACTTTTACTTTAACTAATCTGTCACCATGAGAATAAAAGTTTAGTCGTTTTGATCAGTGACCCTCTCTACATGATTGGGTGAAGAAGAAAATTAGACAAAGATGAGAATATATAGAAATCAATTATAATCAGATATAATTTTAAAAATACACTAAATTGCAATGTAAATTTCAGTATGTCTGCAAGATCTTGGCAAAAGAAAACCCAAGCAACCACAGCTTTCCAGCTCCTAAGGAAGTAGAGTTAATTATTTGCAAATAAATATGTTCATAAGATCATAAATATTCTTTATGATAGAAGATCTTATGGTTATGTAACAGCAACAAAATGTAGCTATATTTGAATTTCCACAAGTGAAAATAAGCTTTGATTACAATTTAAAATGTCAGAATAAGACTTTAAGTATTTTGGGATTTTTTTTTATTTTTACCCTGAATTAATAATGTAATTCATTATACATAGATTCATACAATCAGTAATGTAACAGCTAAAATATTTTCTACAAAAATCAAAATATTTTATTATCTTGCTATTTCATATGTTTCAGCCCAAATCATCCTGTCATCCCATGATGGTTTCTTTAGGTCTCATGGTCCTACTGGAGAATTATCTGCTCCTCATTGCCTTTGTGTTCAAGGAGATTAATATTTTTGAACCATTCCTTCCTCACTGTTTTGTCAGAGCTATGGGACATTTCATACATGAACATTTTAGGGGTTGCTCTGATATTTTCTGTGACAGAGAGGGGCTTGGAAATAAGATAAAGGAAATTTACTGAAGGGGTTAAAGTTATTTTTGGATCATGTACATGTGTGTAGATTTTTAGATAATTTTTTCTTCTGACTAGCAAATAAAGAAACCTGTGGGCACTGGGCAGGTCTCTGCTCATTCCTCCTCTAAAAGGGAGATTTATTACAAAATCATTGCTTTCTCCAGCTTCACTTACCTTACATGAAACTCACCATGATATTCATTCTGCATTTGCCCACCGTGACTCCTCCACCCGAGTCTTTGTTTTATGACCTTGAACCAGTCTAAACAATCTCTGACAAGCTCATCAGTGATTTGTGATTATTCCAACAGAAGTATAAACAGTAGCTGAGTAAAAAGCAGAATTAAATAAGTAATCTATGCAGTACTTTCCCAAGCTTGAATCGCAGCATCAGGCTGGAAAAAATGACACTTTATTTTTCTAAAATCTCCTACAGAATTCCTGCATTAAATAGTAAAATTCAATATGACCAAATTACCTGTGGTGTTACTGCAAATTGCTCCTGCCTAGGATCACTCAACTCATTGAACTGAACCTTCAAAGGATGAAAACTGAATTGAGCTGTCTGAGAATCTTACTTACATACCCCATGTGAGTTCAAACATCCTCATGAACATAATTTGGCTGTTTTAATCACAACTATTTTATTCTGGTACTGTAAGCCTGAAAACTGAGTAGGACCACTTCAGGGAAGGAAACAGAGTTCGGGGAAGGAAGGATCCAACACCAAGAGAGGAATGAGTTCCTCAAAAGTCTGATATCAGGTAGATGTCCCCATGCCATTCTGTCAGAGGGGGTCTGGAGGTGTTACTCATGGGCTCAATTAACAAAATTCTGATTGATGAGTGACTTGGAGACCTGGAAAGACCCACAAGAAAAATGAATTTGCAATGCAGCAGCTCTGTGATAAGAGCTGGGAGGTGGGAAATGCTTTGGTCCCTTCAAACTCTGCTTGTCATCCACATGGGGTTTCAGAGCACCCCTTTAGCTAAATAAAAACTGATGTATGGAGACAGTCTGAATTTGCTGTTCTCATTTACCCCAATTATAACATCATCCTCTCCCAGTCTGTGGTGCAAAAGGGTTGTTGGAAATTTCTGTGGTGGAAGGTGGGGTGACGTGTGCCCAGGTCCAGCCCTAACACAAGTTCCCAGCTTGGCTGACAGAGAAAATACAGAGGACATCCTGCATCCCACAGTTTAGGAATATTTTCGTGTGGCTGACAGTAGAATTTGCTCCTACTCTGATAAACCATGCTCTCCCTTTCCTGATTTTACAACACTGTGAATTGAGTCTGAGACATATGTGCCATTTCCCCACAACAGTGTTGCCTGAGTATTTTATATTAAATTTTCCAATATGATTCTCTTACCTACTTAAATGCTTTTCAAGGATTAAGGGTTTTTTGTTTGGTGGTTTTTTTTACTTTGCTTGTGTCTCTGTTCTGTCTCAGTAAAAATGGGTGACAGTATTGCCTTGCTTTCCAGGACTGCCATGAAGACTACTAAGCTGAAGCGTATGAAGACATATTTAAAGTATCATAAATGTGTTCAGAGCTCGTGCTAATTTAGGATTGGGGAAATTAACCTGAAGTGCAGAGCACATCTGTTTTGCCCTGATCTCCAGTCAGCGTAGTTCGCCGAGTCAGACTGCAATATGGTGATAAATATAATCACTGGAGATGTCAAACTGCTAACAGCTATGAGCAATACAAAGATAATGTGGAAGCACTTCTGAAATCCACACTGAAGAAAAAACCAGACTACTAGAAAGGGCTTAGAAAACAGTAATTCAGCTTCCTCAGAATGTGAAACGCATTGAATATGTTGAAGAGGAGATTAGCAAGAAACTTAATTAAGGTCTACATGTATGTGTTAAGATTTTTTTACTGGCAAGAGAACAGATTATTGATAAGTGACAGTTTGGTACTGTGCACAGCTCAATGAAATAGTCAAATGTAGGAGCTTTTATTTGAAACAAGATAAATTCAAGTTATAAATAAAACCCAAATATTCAACAGGGAGAACAATTTACCACATGCAGAGATGCAATCAACTCACCTTTGTATGAAGAGATCAGTAATGCACACTCTCAGGAACAGAATGAGGGAGTAAGTGCCCTGGCTTGTGTTATACAAGAAAACAACTCAGATCAAAATGATCCTGTCTGACTCATAAACATAAATATCCATTGCCTATCAAGCCCATTTATTGTCACCTGTAACAGGGAGCTGTGCAAAAATCCTGTTCTGAATTGGGATCCCTTCCTTCCAGGCAAGCACCAAACCCTTGGCCATGCTCCTGCCACCAAGGAATGTCCCTCTGCAGTAACATCTTTAAACACAAGTGGCATCTTTCTGCTGGAGATCTCCTGCATGGGAGAGCAAACAGTTCTGCTCTGATACATTTCAGACCCAAACATGAGATTAATCTCAGCTGAGTCTCCGTCTGCAGGCGCATTTCAGCGATTTGACCATATATGCCTTTTGTCAAATACATTTGTCATAAGATGGTATTTTCCATAAACCTCCAGAATAAACATATTTTGTTTACAGAAATAGCCTTGGGTTTAAAGTAAAAAAAAATAACAAACCTGATACTTTCTGTTTTCAATGTATTTTTAACAAAGAACATTTTAAACTATTGGAATTTTTGGTAAAAGCAGCATTTTCAAAAACAATAAGTTGCAAAGAAATCTTGTTAACTGTGCTTTGACATTATGATACTCATGAAAAATTTAGAAATCCAAGCCATCAAGAAGTGGTTTTTTTTTTAATTCACATCCCAGTTAATCTATAATTCTGTTCAAAACCGAATAAAACTCCTAAATTCTTCTATATAATGAAAAGAATAATAAGCATTATTAAAAGATATAGATAACTTTAAAAGGTATTTAAAGAAATGCAAAACAAAAGAATGTAATATGCCTGTAAAAATAGATCTTTCAGTATCAAGGTCAAAATTTCATCTGGGCCTATGTGGACTAAACCAATAAAATGTGTCATTTTCCACACTAAGGAAGTGGTGGGACCATCTGCTTCAGATTCCCAGGGGATGCAAACTCTGTGTCTGGGCCTTGATGCAAAGCTTGAACTCCTGTTTCCACATTTCAGCTGAGATCTCTGAAAGCCTCTTCAGATATATCCTCTACTTCCAATAGAGGTGTAAAATCACAGCAAAAACTCTGTCTTTGCATCCATTTATCACATGCCTTTACTCAGTCACCCACCTGCCATTGTGAACATTAGGTGAAGGAAAAGAACCAACTCTTTCAAATTAAAATTAAAGGTATTCTCTACCTTTCTTTTATTCTTTTTCTTTTTTTTTTTTTTTATCCCTGGGTAATGTGGTCAGACATGAAAGCACCATGTACTCTCAATTAATAAACTATAGCTGACTGTAGATTTCCATAACTGTAAGACATTGAAATTGTTCCTTAGGAACACCCAGTTTCCATCCATCAGTCTGTGGCTAAGTGATGTATCATTACAGAAATGGATGTGCAGTGCTGCCTCTGTTCAATAGATGTCCAAGATTTCAGATGTTCCCTCATGTGCTGTGGACTTTATTATGAAGGTAAAGCATTTATCAACAACAACCAAAGTAAAAAATCATTTTCAAGTGGACTTCAAGGCTGGGTATTCATGAGCAAAAAAACAGCTCATAAATCATCTCAAAAAATATTACCATTCTTCTGTGAAATAATTTCTTTTCTTGATGTATCCAGGGAACTTGTTGACTCCCTTTTGCGGAGTTGCAAGAGAAATATTACACACTCCTTTGTCAAAGTGAGAGTTTTTATTGGAATGAGTTTCATGGGAGACACTTGAAGCCAGGGTGATTTGTTTCTGACTAAAGATATTGGGACCATGTAAAATATTCCTCAGATAGACCATCCCATCCAGTGATGCCCTAATGCAAATCAGTTCTGCACCTTCCATGAGTCAGATCTTTCAACTGGTAAAATCAAGACAGAAACTTTATATAAAGAGAGGGGGCTGGACTGAACCAGTGGGAATGATTAAAGGGCTGCAAAAACACTTGCATACTGGAAATGAAGGAAAAAAAGAAAATATCACAATTTAAAGAAACTTACAAAATAAAAGTTGAATGCGGTAGAAATTCAGGAAAATAATAAATGGCTTAGAGAAGGCAGATGTGGTGTTCTGTTCTCATCTTGGTTAAAAAAAAAAAGGCAGCAGAGCAAAATAAAAATAACAGTTTGCTTTTTTCTTCTTATCTCAGATGCTCATATAAGTTAAGTCCATTCATTCCCTGGTTCTGCTGTGGAGCTCGCTAAGTAACTCCTCAGGGACAGAAAGTTACAGGATTAGACATGCAATTGTAATTTGTAAAACAAATAGCTTCAGCTAATTAATGGTACTAATTCTCAATTGCTGCAGCCATAAAGCTCAGGAGATGATCTGGGCTGGTATTTTAATGCACTGGATTCACTCTGTTTTGGCACTGTTGTGTTGCTGAAGAGACAAGGCTTGTTTTTATGTTAATGCAATTTCCTTGCCAATAAATTTAGTACAGCAGGAATAAGGAATATTCCAACTTTTTTTAAGTAGGCTTTTCTGAATGCTGCTTTCTGCACTGCCATGTGTGTCTGTCTTATCCTGAGCTCGGAAAGTCTGGGCAACATTTAGCCAAAAACGTGCACAAAAAAATATAACATCATGAAGGGTCTAATGGTCTATTATTTTCTCTACTGAATGGAGCAACCTGGCAAAACTTCTCAGTATTGGTTAAAGCATCTCTTCCTCAGCCCCACCTCATCTTGCTGGTTTNTTTGTCTGGACCCGACTCACTTTATTATAAACAGGATAACCCTGGTTTCATCTCCCCTCTTTACCTGTGTCTCCTCTGATTTTCCTGCTGGTTGACCACTGGAATTTTCCAGCTCTGTGTGCCACTGACATAGGAAATCCATGCAATGCACTAAAAAAACAATATTCTTGCAATTAAAAGGAGCCACTACTTCCTGAGTCAAATGGAGAGGTCTCACAGATATCCTAGGGGAAAGGTATGATCATAGAATCCCAGAATCAGGGAAGGGTTTGGGTTTGAAAGGACTTTAAAAATCATCTCATTTCTACCCCTGACATGGACAGGGACACCTTCAACCAGACCAGATTATTCAGAGCTCCATCCAAACCCATCCTTGAACAGTTTCAGGAATGGAGAGCCCACAGCACCTCTGGGCAAGGACGTGGCAGGAAAATCAAATTCGTGGCTCTTTTTTCCAACTTTGTCCTGGATGTCAGAATGCAAACAGGTCCTGGCTGGCAGAACAATTCAGACACTACACTTCCTCATCCAAAATCAATGTGGATAATTAGCAGATGAAAGATCTGCTGGAAATGGCTAATTTTCCATGTCAGCAGGTAGATAAGGAATCAATGAGAGAGTCTTGTTCCTCTCATTTCAGTGAATTTGTTTCCATTAGAGGATGGAACACGTCTAATGCAAAACATGTTTGGTTGTTTGGGATGCTTGTGTCTGTCTCCTAGGCAGAAACACACAGGATAAAATATCCGGAATAGGACAGCTTCCTGGGTATAAATGCCCACTTTTCCAATTATACCAGACCAGGAGTCTGGCCCAAGATTCACTAATCCCAGGCATATCTAGCTGCCTTAAAACAAACTACAAACTGGGGAATGTCCTTGTTTATGCAGCAGAGTCTCAATCCAGATTGGAGCTACAAGACTCAGTCTGAACTTGCAACTAGATACCTAGAAGAAAAATCCCCCCAAATGTTCCAAAAACATGAGTATTCATTAATCCTCTTCTCTGGACAGCTGCAATGGAATGGCCACAGGATGGCAAAACAAAGGTTTTGGCTGAGCTTCAGAGGAAGTTTATCAACAGCAGATCTGAGAGCCTTAATTAGCCCAATGAGCCCAAATGGATGCGGGCAGCTGATGACCTGAGCAGTGACAGGGAGAGGCAGCAGGAAAGGAGCTGGAGATCTCAATGTGGGATGAACAGGGATTCAGCACCTCAAAGTCAGGGATGGGTAAGTTGAGAGTGTGGCGTGAACAGGATGGACTGGGGCATTTCTCCTCTTCCCTGGTCAGCCTGGTTGGGGCCTGGTATGTCCATCCCTGAGCTGCTTTCCGGCTAGCTCTGCTTTGGGACAGGACACAACGAATGTTCTGTGGGTTCGCTCTGATCTCAGCCTGGCAGCGTGGTCTGAGGCCTTGGAAGAACGGGCAGACTCCAGCGTGCATTTAGCAGATGTTTATTTCTTGGGGGTCCACGGCCAGAGGCTAAGGGAAGCAGGAGAGGAAGCAAGGGCAAGGGCAAGAGCAAGAGCAAGAGCTGGCAAGAGAGAGACTGGGCCTTTGTTACCCCCTTAAGTATCCTCCGGGAGTACTCTGGGAGGGGGTAACTTTGGGACCAATCTCTGGGATGGGGGGGTGGCTTTAGACTTGGGTGCTGAACAGGACAATGGGGGTGAGTGGGCACCTGAGCACCCATTGAACGGGAGAGCACCTTCTCCCAGGCCCACCGGGGTGATTGGCAAGGCTCTTGTTTCAGGGATAAACCACCGGGGAGTGGGATAGGGGGTAGGGAGAAAGGGGACATACCATTACAGACAAATAAACAAGAAACATATACAAAATTGAAAAACCCTAATCATGCACTGGAACAGCCTGGAGCAGAATTTCCTTTTATTTATTATTGGTTTGGCACTTCCTCTCTTCCGTGTCCATCCCTTCTCAGTCCTCTCCCTCACCTGACAGAAATATTTATGAAATAAGTTTAATGTGTATTAATCCAAGCACTCTGCATTTCCAGTCTTTAAATTAGACCTGGGAACAAAGCTGCTCAACAGACTTTGAGTAGATTTTACTCCCTTTTGTGTCTTCAATTCCATTTGAAGTATGAACTTCGTTAGGTCACAGTAAAAGGTCTTATCTCCTTGCATCACTGCTTTTAATGCAGTTCTCTTCCACTGATCATAAAAGACTCAACTTATAGATGTAGTATATAAATAATTTAAACAATGGAAGGTGTTTTGTGCTCACAGTTAGCCTTTCCCTTTGCAAATAGGTTTCTTGCATATTTAATCCCTTTTTTTTTTCCAAGGCAACACGTAAATACCTAAATAAAGGCATGTGTTTATTAAACTGTTACCAAAATCAGATTTTTTTAAAAAAATCTATTTTGCAGTTTGCTTACAAGTTTTTAAAAAGGTCACAGGAAACATAACTTACTATTATTATTTATTTTTTTTTGTTCTGTATTATTGCTACTGCCAGAAGAACAGAGAGCTTAATTGTGATTGTCATCATTATGAGCAGGAAATTTAAGCATGCATATGCAATGTATTTAAATTTACATAAATTGTTTATTAAAAGAAATGGAAAGTCTGAGTATCATGTCTCATTTTCTCAAAGTAAGACCTGCCCTACCCTTCTTCAGCAAGGACTTTGCAAATAATTATGAACCACTATTTATAACAAGTCTGGGTTCACAATTTAATCTCCCTCTGTGACTTAAAGGCAGAAGATATTTCCTGGACAATAAAAATATTTTTTAGGTAAAAGATGATGTACTTGGCTATGACCCTTTCTCTTTTGAGGTTCATGCTGACCTTTGTGCAAAACCTCTTCCCTTCTTCCCTTCCCTTCCCTTC
>VXBB01009307.1:316907-402835 GCA_013399915.1 Illadopsis cleaveri | reverse complement strand
GGCCTGCAGTGGTTATGTGATTTCTGCTGGGCAGCAGTTTCTTCAGCCGTGGGATCTCGGAGCCTGCCTTTCCCCCTCTTCCTTTCTTCTCTGCTCGGGAATCACGGAGAGGGGGAACCCTGCCCACTCCTCGGTGATAATCGGGGCGGGCTCGGCCCGACCAGGCCAGTAGCCGTTTACCACGGCCCCGCCGNAGGCCAGTAGCTGTTAACAAGGGCCTGGCCGGCGGCTCCCTCCCAGCTCGGCCGGCTTTAAAATCAGCTGATGTTAAGCTACAGCCTCCCCTTCCCCACCAAGAACCAATGGAGCCTGGCCAGGCCTCGGGCCGCTCCCGCACCTGTCGGGGGAAGCGGAGGAGGCCCGAGGCCCGGCCGTCCTGGGCCTGGAGACACAGCCAGGCCCTGAGCTGATTTCCCCCCACAGGAAGGGGAAGGAGCAGGGTCTGAGCCGGCCTGGCTGCCTCTCAGAGCAGCTGCTGGGGCTGGTTGTTACCTGTCACTGGCCAGAAGGAAAAGGACCTGGCTGGTACACTCTCAAGATTTATATGGGGATTTTCCAGAAGCGTATCTAACTCCTTAATTGGTCAACCAAGCTGTCAACATCTGCTATAACTTCCTGAAAAAACCCCTCACATCCATGCTAAACCACCACATTAGGAAAGGAAAGAAACTTCCCTGGATTAAAACAATAGATTTGTAAATGTGTTGCAAGCTTAATTTGCCTGCACATCCATGGCCTGACTTCCTCACTTGATTTCAGATGTGCCTCATCACAATGGGCCTGCCTGGCAACCTCTGGAATATGTCTGACCTTGGTCACCATCACTGGACTCAACACTGACCTGAGGACTGATTTCCATGCTTGACCTCAGGCCTTCCTCATCCCTGAAGATTTGCCTAGCAATCTGGACCCTGAATGTTGTGCCAGGTGTGCCCTGCTTGCCTCACTCAGGTGTTGTGGCTAGTCCCCAGCTGTCCTGCTGGCTGTGTTACTGCAGCTGGCTCCTGGCCACCGACCCTCGTGGAGCAGCTGCCTCCACTGTGCCCTGCCCTGACAGAGTCTGTTTTACCACAAAGCAAAGAGTGAAGTGGGATTTATTTTATTTTTGGGGTTTTTTTTGGGAAAGCAGGTTCTTGTCAGTTTGTTTTAGTAAAGTAGGTCTTTACTGTTGAATATTATTCCACAGCTCATTTCAGCTTTGGGCAGAATTTGCTGCTGATGACCACCATCGCTTCTTTACTGTATTTGTCATTGCTTGGGTTCCAATTTTGCTGTTTTTCATGCTGTTTGTAAAAAGTCTCTTTTTTCAGAGAAGACAAACAAACTTACTGTACTCCTTAACATCTTCCATGAGCTCTTCAGTATTGCAGACAATCATAACCAGCTTTAAAAGTCATGTTCCAGTAGCTTTTAATAGGATTTCAATATCTCTGGTTCTTTTTCCTTCAGGGACAATTCAACAGGCTGAACTGGTTCCTTGTAGTTCCAATGTAGTGCAGGAGGGATACAGAGCTATTCACATCTTTGAAATGGTGCTACACTCCCCTTGTTTTAGCAGGGCTGAGAGAAGCAGAAAGAGTTTTACATGTTGGGTTCCACCAGGGTGGCCTCTGGTGGACAGTGCTGCCTGGATCTGTGCACAGGATCTGCACTGTCTGTGCAATGGGCTGGTTATCTTATGAGAAGGAGCCACATAAATCAATCCAGAAGCAACTGATATGTAATCTCAACACAATTGTTGCAGAGCCATTGACAGATTACAACTTCACTGTTGGATTCAGAGCCGTACAAGGCCAGATGCAATGACTGATTAATAAAATCCTTCTAACATAAAGACATGCTTGGAGGAGCAAATGCAGTATGGAAACACAACAGCCACTTTTCATGGAATCATGGAGTGGTTTGGGTTGAAAGGGACCTTCAGTGTCATCTAGTCCAACTCCCCTGCACTGAGCAGGAACATCGTCATCAGATTAGGTTGCTCAGAGTCCCATTCACCCTGATCTTCAGTGTTGCCAGGGATGGGGCACCAACCACCTCTGGCTCTGGGCAACCTGTGCCAATGTTTACACTTGGGCCAGCCTCTCTTGAATCAGTTCTACTTGACTGACAGCAGATATACCACGTGAGTCAAGCTGCTAGAGATGTGAATTATTAGGTGGTGGCTTGGGCAGCTGACAAATTTATCAATTCAAGTGGTAGAAAGCGCCTCTAGTACTGCAGTCAAGTAGACCTGAAAGAACCTGCCAATCCTACTGAGAAAAGTACAATACTTGAACAAAGATTAATTGAAAATAATGCTGAGATTTGGCCTTTAGGAGTCTCCTCATCACCCATAACAAACCTCAGTTCCACTGGCCTAATGAATTGTCTTTAAACAGCAGATTTCTTAAATGACAGTAAAATGCTGCTTACAACCAACTCTTCCCCCTACCACTGCCCTTACTTCCCCACTGATGGAAGCAATCCTATGCCTGGTAACACCAGGGTCTTATTGCATAATCGGCCACCTGTGTGTCTGTTTCATGCCTTAATTCAAGTTTCAAAATCTCCTTTGTCCCACTTAAACCAGCTACCTGTGCTTCCCTTCTTTCTGCTGCAATTAGCATAAATTCACTCCCACAGCTACTGTCATTTGGTGGCCAGCATCCCTTCACTGGGTTTTCCAGTGTCAAATTCAGCAGCAGAATATATTACTTTTGCATACAAGCTCTTGACATGCACAGAAGATTGTTACTCTCTCCATCAGTCCTCTTGGATGTAGTGGAATTGATCTGCTGATTTGAGGATCTGCGTGGTCTCATGATAGCGTTACTGCCTTGCTTATTTCCCTTACAAATATCCATCATAGATACAGACAAAATGTCCTAGTTATTTTACTTGTCATGAGATATCTGGACATCTGCCACCATCCTTTCTGGCCTTGGAAAAGTTGCTGGGATGGCTGCTGGCCTGGCAATTGCATTCATCATCTTGGTGCAGACGGGAAGCAAACTCTCTGGGTTGCCCATGTGGTGTACATCAGCAGCTGGCACTGTCAGGATGACGTTCTGGTGGCCAGCTCAGCCCAGGGAGGCTGGTACTGACAGATGGTTCAGCACCAGGCAGAGATGTCAGTTCCCCCTAATCCAGCATTCAGGTGAAAAATGGCAGCCAATTTAAGAAGAACTTTTAAATGTGAAGAAAGAGGAGAATCACCACAGATAAACCCCTTTGCATGGCCTCAGGAACAATAAATTAATCTGGATGTAACTGTGTTTTACTGAATCAAAGGAAGATCCTGGGATGCTGGCAAGGGCTCCAGTCATCTTTGGTGACCCCACGTCTGCTGCTGCTGCAAGTGGATGATTCAATTTTTAATATCAAGCCACTTTAAAGGTGTCTCAGACATGCTTATGCTGGGAACATGGAAAGAGATTAATTCCTAATTGAAGTTCTTATCAATATACTTTCTGGGCTAAGAAATGCAAAGCTAAATGCAAAGACTTTCCTGTGACATTACATATTTTGACATTTTCTACACATGGCCACAAAAAGAAAACCCTCAGAAAATCAGGAAAATATGGGTAAGCCATAAATACAGAAATGGCTCTTTACTCCCCTGCTCCAGTTAGGTTTTGGGACCATTTAGCAAGCCTGAAGAATGGAGGCTGCACAGCCTCTTTAACTGTGACTGATATTTGGCCTAATGTGCTCTCCTTTGGCACTATGATATATATGATGGCTACACCACAGACTAGAGACTTCCATGGTAGTTTTTCTCAGCTTTGAACAACCTTACCACCAAGGTCAGTTCTATTTAGGTCATTTCTATTTAGGCCTTATTTACTGGGCATGGAGACATGAAAATAGGACCACATACAAAACCTGCGAGTCTACAGTGATGTTTTTATTTAGTACTGATATGTAAGAAATAGTTTGGGACTAGTGAGCTCTTAGGCTAAGCATTAACATGGTTGCCAGAGCCCATAATACCTGAGCATTTATGAAACAGCTGGGAGTAACATGAACTTTTGTTGCACCTTGAAAAGGCTGGTCCTCTGTCCTGATGAACTGTTGTCTTCCTCCTCTTTGCTCCCTCGGGCTGTCAGGTCAGTGCCTGTATTTTAACCTTCGATGAGTCCATGAGTTAAATCATTACTGACTACCATCAAGTCACCTCTCTGTTTCCACTCTCTCATCTTCATTGGCAAGTATCTTGCTGTCAGGCTATGGTTGAAGGACAGCTACTGTAGCAGATTTTCTTAGGGATGAGCTGCCCAGACCTGAGTTACCCCAGCTGAGGCCTTGCTGAGGCCTGACCTGAGGCCTTGAAGCCTGTGACGCAGTTAAAATTACTTGGTAAAGTTGTGGCGCAGTTGAAATTAGATATTAAGGTGTCAGGGAAAAATAATGGGGTTTTGAAGGTCACTGAGTGGAGTTGTTAGTAAGCATGTGTTAGCCACCTTAAGGACAAGTTAATTAATGTGTGTTTGCATTCTCTCTGCTGTGTGCCAATGAAAAAGCTACTGACTTTGTAAACTATATAGAAATGTATATAAACTGCCATTTTGGACGAAATAAAGGAAGAATGTAGTGGTGACCACACTGGTTGGACCTGCGTTTGCTTCTACCCAACTCTCTCTTTATAATAGGGCAACCCTGGCAACAAGCTACAAATTATAATTGACTTGTTCATATAAAGATGGACGTTGGGTCACACAGTCATAGAATGTAGGAAGAAATCTACAGCATTTAAGTATAACTATGCATTATATAGCCTGTATATAAGCATTGTAAGGCCACTTTCAGAACAGGTGTGGAAGTTCTGCATAATTAGAGGAATTAAAAATTAGGGATTTTAGGGTAACAAAAATAATTGTGAAAATCTCATGTAACTGAGATTATAACGTAAGAATACAACATTGTGGAGGCTACTATTTGCTTTAAAGATTTCTGTTCCCGTGGTAAAGTCCTTGAAACTGGTCCAGGGACTGCTCCACCCAGAAAAGTTCCATTTCATCAGAGAAAGGTTCTGTAGGAACTAATTCAACTCAAAATTAAATTCTTCCTGAGTTGAAGAACCTGGAACAAAGCTCATTGATTGTTTAACCCTTCAGAAGATTGCTTAGGTGGTTGCTGATCTGCTGATCCCTGTTGAATTTCTGTTGGGGTTGGCCTCCACTGGCAGCAAGAAACTGAAGAAACCAGCATAAATCCAAGCCCATAGTGAGCTATCATGTAGCACACAAGGAGAAAAAGATAAGCCATAGCTAGTATGAAAACCAAAATTTAGGTAGTTTTCCTTTATGGTCTATAGGATCTCATTGGATCCTGTTCCCAGCTGGGTAGAGAGGACAGTTCCATGGAGAGCTCTTTCTTGATAGGCCATCCCCAGGCTGTAAAGAATGGAGCCAAATTCTTATTCACCTGCTGAGAAAACTTCTGTGCCCACAAGTTCATCTTAGAAGCATTGTCTTTTGGGATCCTGGACATTTTCTGGTAGTCAGAGAAGAGGCGGGTGAAGGGGTCCCAACCAAACCCTTCCTGCAACTGATGAAAAAATACAGTGTAAAAATAATTCAGCTATCATTTCACTGGCATTATTCCTGTGTTACACACAATAAAAATTTCCACAGGTCTCAGCAGTGTTTTTTAGAATTAATGTAAATTTAGATGAAAGCATCCAACTTTCAGGCTTCAGAGCATTAACAGCACTAAAGTACAGAAAAATACCTCCCCATTACACTGATCTCCCAAAACAGAGATCAAAGATACATTGGGAATAGCCAGAAGTGTCACCAACCTATTATAGAAGCTGCTGCTTTGGAGACAGTGAAAACAGTATCAGAGGGGACACGGACAGAATAGCTAGAAAGAACGAGCACAGAACAATGAGTATTGAGAAAATGGGAAGGAGAGATTATGAACAGGGCATGCTTTGCCTAAGAATAAGAACAAAAGGAGTTCATACAGAAAAACTGCTTCTGCAGAATTAGAACTGTTCTTTCATGCCACATTTATTCCAGCAGTCCTGTTAGCAACCAGACAGGAGATAAGACATCCCAGCCTCCAAGTGTGGGTGAGGCAGTGACCAAACTGGTAAGGTATTGTGGGAAAATTTCTCCTCTTAAAACTGTTCCCTTCTGTATAAATATTTTGTTATTTATTGCATCAAAAAACCCCAGAGGATGATTCTTCAGCTTGACAATTCAGATGCTTCTCTGGGATGTAGAAAAAGTCAGGATCAATACTCGTCCAGTAAATATTCTTTTCCTCATTTAATGTGAGAGCTCTCAGACAAGGGAGCTGAGAGATACTGACCTCACAACAGTCAGTAGTTTAAGCCATCATAATGGACATCTGCTTTGCAGTCCCCAGTTAAAATCAGGTTGAGTGCTCTCTCCATTAGGCTAACAGTTTCTAGGAGGATTAAGGGAGGGGCAAATCTCTCTGTCATGCTTCCCAAGAGAATGCACTTTGATCTAGGACAGGGTTCATGTTTTAGAGTCTCAACCACAGTGAGGGATCCAGTTCTGAGTGCAGGAGGATAGCCTGAGCCCATCCTCTTGCCACTTGATGGACTACACTGACTCCACTCACTGCACTGGATGACTTGAACACCCTCCTCTCTCTGTTTTTTTGGGTTTTTTAAGGCGATGTAACTCACCAGGAGACTGTTCAAAGCCTGGCTCTTCTGGACACTTCACAGTGCCAAGGTTTTTTTGACAACTAGCCCACTATCCCACAGGAAATCTGCTGTGGATTAAAGAGCTCTGCCCAAGTTTGAGCCTCGTTTTCCCATGTTGTATAACAAGCAGCAGTTCCTGTTTCTCTTCCAGGGGGAAACATTGCACTGAGCTATCTCCCTGAGTGGCTAAGCCCAAGTCTGGCAAACGAAGTTTTTCAGGAGACATCAACTTCAGGCACTCTGCCTGTTTACCTCTCAGGTGCTTTCTGGGCCCAAGATAAACCCTGACAGCAATGAAATGCTTCCAAGGCTTCACAGCTCCAATCACCAGGCTGCAGACATCCCTGTGACACAGGCTTCAGTGACTGCACTAAGAACACACACACACTTTTCCCTGTTACCTGCAGGTATGTCTCCAAAGCAGTCCACACACTCCAGTTCTTTAGCTGAGCACCTTTCTTCAGATAGTCTTTTATCCTTTCCTGCCGGCACTGTGGCCTGAGTGCCTGATGGGCCTGATGCCTGGGAATGCCCAGCACCTCCTCATGAACATAGACAGACCAGAGGTT
Source organism: Illadopsis cleaveri (assembly GCA_013399915.1). Lineage (NCBI taxonomy): Eukaryota > Metazoa > Chordata > Aves > Passeriformes > Timaliidae > Illadopsis > Illadopsis cleaveri. The sequence continues at coordinate 395,596 of VXBB01009307.1, read as the reverse complement.
GCATGTGGCCTCTGTGGTGTGAGGGCGAAACTCCCATGCCTGCTGCTGTTGATTGTGTCCCAGCTCATGGATGGGACCCCAAAGACCAGTAGTTTGCATGTGCTCCACGTTTGTCATCTCCTTCACTGAATCCAGGTGGCCCATGATGGGGTAGCCAGAATGCATCCAGCCTGCAGGAAAGACAGGTAACAATACATGTCATTAAGTGCTCACCTCAGTGCTTCTTAGATATAAATGATTATTGTATTTTTTTTCATTTCTCTAGTGCCTTCCCTCCATCTCACAAAGAACACTATTTATTACCATGAACAACCAACTTTTCCCAGTGTGATGTAAGGAAATCCATCAAGTTTCACAGTAACAGACAGTCATCCTTACAACAGTCAAACAAGTGAAGGTAGTACTGAACCATCTGTTAAGTGCAGTTTTGCCTGCTTTCCCTTTTTATATATAAATGTACACTCATGGTTGGACTGAAGTTGAGGTTTTAGGATGAGGAGAAAAGCCTGACAATTGCCTGGAAAACCTGAACCCCCACAGGCTGAGCACAGTTTACACCAACCACGCAATAATGTGATTCAGCACCATAGCACTCCTTGAGTGCTCCTGTGCAGAGTGTGGACACTGCACTCCAGTGGTCACTGGTGTGGATGAGACACAGGGAAAACACAGTTTGTCATACTTGAGGGCTACAAAGCCTGTCATACTTAAGTCTGTTCTTAACCTTGCAGGATAGCTATTCCACAAACAACTTCCCAGCAGGCTGGTAGGCAAGAAACATGCACTGCAAGGGATTTCATTTATGCCCCCTTGGTGTCTTCTTCCCTAATTGGTCCTCCTTGAAGATTCCCAAAACTCCATGCAAGAGCAATGCCCCCAAATTCAAACATCTGTTGTAGCAGGGGATAAGCAGCCCTTTACATAGAGGAAGCCTGGTGAATAAACAGGAATGGCAATCCCCTCCCTGTAGGAACTGGTGAACATGAGTGTGAATGGTCTGGAACTAGTTTCTGCAGGAACTAGTGAAGATCTTGAGCTTCCTCTTTTTTAATAAGAGGGATATATGCAATTAACAATGACTAGCACCCAAAAAGTTCAGATCCGGAAATGTGAGGGAAACCATTTAGACCACCGCCAGCCAAAAGAGATTTTATGTCTGTAGACTATGGTATTTTTAACTGGCATTTGCTCAGCATAGCAGAATCTAACACTCCCAAGATGTGCCACAAATTCTTTCCATTGTAGCTTAGCAAAAGTTTAGGGCATCAGGGTTCATGCCAAGCCCTTGTCTCATTGTGGGATGATGAATTTAACCAGTTTATTTTGAAAAACAACTGAGCAAAATTTGTATTGACAAGTTCCATATTTACTATATAAACTGATTCTTGATCAACAGCACTCAGTTCATGACTGGAACAGCTGGAGTGGGGGAACATCAGCTGCAAAAATACACAGCCCTGGGCTTTGACAGTGTTACTGGATTTGCTTCCACACTGCCATCATCTCAGGCACACATCTTTTCAGGCGAAGCTTTGCCCACAATAACCTTTGTGGAGCCCACCTCCAGAAAGCAGGCACACAGAGATTTAAAAGTTGTCATTGAACACATGAGAACAGTCCTGTGGGCTGAGCCAGAGAAAAAATAGAAATCAGGTCACTGCTTCCCAGCTGTACTGGCTCTGCAGTGCATTCAGGAGGGAGAATGAATAACTGCATGTGAGCTAAAGCCACTGCAGTCAGCAGCTCTGCATCTAAGACACCCCAACAGGAGAGCAGCTGAGGAGACACCACCAGTTTTGAGAACAGGGAGGCATCTGGAAAGATCAGTATGTTTCTCAAGCCCTGCCTTACCACATTTCCACCCTGACGGAGTAGCTCACAGTTATGCAAGGGTCACAGTCATTGAACACCTCACATATGTTCCCAGTCTGGTTTTAGCAAAATAACCTTGAAGGAACAAACACTGCTGCTAGAGGCCACTTGCCTCTTAGCCTGGAGAAGGCCATACGGCAATGTACCTACCACATGAGATCTGGACATCTGTCACAATCCTCTCTGGCCTTGGGAATTTTGCTGGTATAGCTGCCAACTTGCTGATGGCCACCATGATCTTGTTCCACAGGGCCAGCAGCGGCCGAGGGTCCTCCATGTGGCGGATGCTGTCAGATGGCACCGTCAGGATGAGACTCTCAACAGCCAGCTCTGCCCAGGGAGCAGGGTAGTGCCGGATACAGGCCTCCCACTGCCTCTCACAGGTCTCCCCTACAGCAACAACACATAAAATCAGTTAAACACAATTCTGACTTTTGAGCATGCTTACAGAGGTCAAGCTCAGAGACTAGGTCATGAAAATTTATTGGAAAACAGTATGTGGTAGTTGCATGACTGTGGGTGGTGGCTGTTAAATAGCCATTCCTCAGTCTGTTCTTGGGAAGCCTCCTCAGGCTCTTTAATAGGTAGGAAACAGAAAAGGACTGGGATATAACGGAGTAGCATAGCAAGAACAGATCCTTGTTTCATATCAGAGAACAAGAAGCATCAAGTTTCTCCGGTGTCTCATTTCTTTTTGTCCAGCAGTGTTGCTGTTTCACGTATCAATGCTGGTTCTGTTCAGTTTGATGGAGAGGAGAGGNAGAGAAGAGAAGAGAAGAGAAGAGAAGAGAAGAGAAGAGAAGAGAAGAGAAGAGAAGAGAAGAGAAGAGAAGAGAAGAGAAGAGAAGAGAAGAGAAGAGAAGAGAAGAGAAGAGAAGAGAAGAGAAGAGAAGAGAAGAGAAGAGAAGAGAAGAGAAGAGAAGAGAAGAGAAGAGAAGAGAAGAGAAGAGAAGAGAAGAGAAGAGAAGAGAAGAGAAGAGAAGAGAAGAGAAGAGAAGAGAAGAGAAGAGAAGAGAAGAGAAGAGAAGAGAAGAGAAGAGAAGAGAAGAGAAGAGAAGAGAAGAGAAGAGAAGAGAAGAGAAGAGAAGAGAAGAGAAGAGAAGAGAAGAGAAGAGAAGAGAAGAGAAGAGAAGAGAAGAGAAGAGAAGAGAAGAGAAGAGAAGAGAAGAGAAGAGAAGAGAAGAGAAGAGAAGAGAAGAGAAGAGAAGAGAAGAGAAGAGAAGAGAAGAGAAGAGAAGAGAAGAGAAGAGAAGAGAAGAGAAGAGAAGAGAAGAGAAGAGAAGAGAAGAGAAGAGAAGAGAAGAGAAGAGAAGAGAAGAGAAGAGAAGAGAAGAGAAGAGAAGAGGAGAATGCTGGAAACGCGGGAAATTCAGCAGTGATGTCTTTGTAGGATCTAGAGATGGCCGCAGGAGGGCACAGTAAAGCAGGCAGAGCACAAAGCATGCTTTGCCCTGGCAGAGATCAGTCTCCCTCTCCCCAGCGCAACGGCTTCCATCAGAAAAAACAACTCCAGCCTCCAAGAAATGTTGGTGTGGACAAACCCTGCCCATTTTGTGAAAGCTCTTTCATCTACTCCCAGCCACGTAGCAGGCTCAGAGTGTCTAAGTGACTTCCTCAGATGCAGAGATTCATAGAATTGTAGAATAGTTTGGATGAAAGGGATCTTAAAGGTCATCTATTTCAACCCTCTTGCTATGAGCACGGGGGACATCTTCAACTAGATCTGGTTGCTCAGAGCCTTGCCCAGTTTCACCTTGAATGATTCCAGGAATGAAACATCTATCGCCTCTTTGGGCAAGTTGTTGAAAACTTCTTCCTTATACACAGTCTGAATCAATCTTCTTTTAGTTTAAAAACATTGCCCTTGTCCTACTGCTACAGGTTCTGCTAAAGGGTTTGTCCCCATCTTTCTTGGACTTACCCTTGGTGAAGCTGTGCTGACTGTTCCAAGTCACCTCCCTGTCCTCCACGTGCCTTAGCACAGCATCTAGGAGAGTTTGTTCCATGATCTTCCCAGGCTGATCAGCTGAGGCTGATAGGATGGTGATTCCTGGGGACCTCCCTTCCACCCTTTTTAAAAATTAGTAGAAAAATGGGAATCCCAGAGGACAACATAGTAAGGAAAATAAATCTGGATATTCCTAAATCCAAGCATTTCTAAGACCTTCCAAAGCACAGGACCATCTTTCCTTTCAGTCACTGGGACAGCCATCTGTGAGCAGCCCTCAGGCAAAAAATACCAAGGTAAACAAACCTACCAAGCTTGAAGTAAGGAGCTCTGACTGCCCCTTCCACCGTGATGGGCACTTTCCCCAGGACACTCTTTGCCGGCACTATGATGTAAATGAGGCCACCCCAGAGGCAGGAAACGGATTGTTTCTGGCAGGCAACATCACAGATGCGTATCACCACTGGTGCCCGTTTCAGCTCCTTGGCTTGAGAGAGGTCATCCGTGTGACACCCAACCTGCACCTGGCAAGCACAAGTGTAGGAACAGCTGGTCAAAGATGTGCCCGTGTGAGCTGGCAGACTGACCTCGGCACCCACTCAGCTCTCCACTGCAGCACTGTTCCTGCAGAGCACGCACGCAGAAGCAGCCTTCTGACTCCAGCCTAGTTCAAGTTTTCAGCCTGTGGTGACCACTTGCAGTAAGTACAGTTAAAAACAAAGGTGAAGTTCATGCTGTCCCTATCTCAGTCTTACAGCTCTACTCCCAGTATTCCTGGCTCAACTGCGTCCTTCACCAGCAGGTCAGAGTACTACAGTGACTTCTTCCACTGCACTGCACTTGCATTGATGATTCCTCCACCCTTCCCCAGCATCAGTCACTTCCTATAACATGATTTGGAGAGATGTAGTCATGACTGGCTTCTTTTATTGTGCCTCTTCCTTAGAGCTTATAATAAAACAGACACCATGTGGCTGCAGGATCAGACAGAAGCACCTGAGTTAACTTTGCATTTCAGCTGCAGGGAGGTCAATGCAAAAAATATCCAAGCAGGTAAGCATTTGTTTCTTGTATTTGTATTTTGCAGAGAACAGGATTCCAAGTAACAGATCCCAAGTGCCTGTCTCATCTGGATACATCTAAATGAGCAGTAGTGACAGCACTGTCAGAGGAATTTAGGAGAGATCTGGAGAGATGGAATCAAGTTTGGTTCATAGAAGGGCCCAAGTGTTTATCTTGGACCTGAAAATCACCTTGATCAGGTTTTTTTTCACTGTAACAGAACAAAACCTGAAAGCCGTCAAGCAGCAGCCACACTTAATTATCCTACCAGCACACAGAATGCAAAAGAAAAGGATAAGGTGAAGAAATGATGACGAAGCATTTAAAGTGCCACAGGGTGGCAGCAGTAGGAAAGGGCGGGAAAGGTGGAAAAAGCCATTAAGGAGAAAACCCTTCCCCGTGCTATTTTTGAGCGCGCACCCGACAAATACAGCGGTGTAAGCAAGAGAAAGTTTACCTTCAGGCCAGCACCGACCACCAGGCCAGGGCACGTTATTACTGCTGTGTGCCCTTCGGGGAGGTAGAGTCCTGTGCTCCTCCAGGCTGTCTCTCCTAAAACATAAGAGAACATAGTCCTGAACAGTCAAGCACATCTTTGTTCGGACTATTACAGATCCTGGAGATTTCAAGTTGCAACAGGAGAATAATCTTCCATCCTTTCCTTTTCCCCTGCTCTACACTCACAGAACTATCTCGCATTAACTCAACTTGTTAGAAATACAGTTTCAAAGAAATGAACAAAATCATCACACTATTAGCAAGCAAGCCCATCCAGATTTACACTTCTGGAAATGCCAAGCTTAAATGTGCTTAGTAGTATCTTCTAAAAATGAGAAGGAAAAAAAAAAAAAAAAAGCCAAAACTCCAATACTTCCTACACTCAGGCCCTCTTATCCTGAAGACCTCATAAGAGGTGCCAGCTATGGTGGGATTACACAACTGAAGTTGTAATGGTCATAAAACATTCCCTGAATAACAGACTGACAGTGGCATTGTATTTTTCCTTAGTAACTGGTCCAGCACAAACAGGAGCCCACAGGAATTGTCATTTCTAGCTGACTGAAGTAATGAGAAAGCCTCAAAAGACCATTTTGTGCTAGGTGTACCTGTTAGAAAGCTACCACTATAATTCAGCATGTTTCTAGACAGTCTTCCCATGGAAAAGCAGGTCTCCTCAGCATAAATCTCTCTAAACACTTGCAATTTACAGAATTTACAGTGCAAAACTGATCCATCTCTACTGTACTGATCAGACAGATTCCACTCCCTAGTTCTGACATAAAAGTTTACTTAGGCATATTTCAATCCAAACACCATAAATCCTAAAAAGAGCTGAATTGTCATTAAGCACCCAACTTACAACCTTTCCTGTCATCCAAGAAAGCAGAAGCAGTTTTGTCAAGCAAAACCTAATGAAACGAAAAATGCAAAATAGACTGTATCATTGTGTGTTACCAGTTCATCTCAGTTTTGATAAATTTGCACCAAAGGCAGTTTTTAAATGGTGCTTAGGGTTTGCTATAGTTTTTTTCTTTTTCATTTATGTGAAATGACACAAATTCTGAGTATTTTCTGCTTTTGTCCTGACTCATTAGTGTTAAAACCAGTGAGAAGTTATTCTACAACTTTTCTCACTGCACAGCCACTGCACTCAGACATTGCCATTCCAGAACAGCCTCCTTTATCTCATTAGAGCAATTTGGAAACAACTCCTCTAAATCATATTCTAATACCAAAAAGATCTGTCCAGGGGATAAAAGTTAGTAGTGGAATTTAACCCAGAGTTTAAATACATCAGCTGTGAGCAGGAATCTCAGCAAGCTGGTACAGATACAAGCTTAGACAAATAATTTATCATGTATTTACCCAATACATTGGCTTCAGTGGTGGTGTTAGCCCAAGAAGTTCCCACCGTATTTCCAGCCTCTTGTTTTCACCCCCAAAACCAGATCTTCCCTCTGTTGTGCTGATACACCAAGCTGTGGGACTGTGCTATAACTCAGGCTGAAATGACCTAGATCACAAATAAGCCTTTCATTTCTAACTCCCACCTCTTTGTAGGATGACTCCATAGATGGGTGTATCAGCACAACTATGGAACAGCAGCCTGCAGTGTAGAATCCAGCTTCTCAGAGAAGCTTTCTTGCCAAAACCATTATGCCACGCAAGTGCCCTGTGGTACGACTTGGGAGTTCTCCTGCCAGTGCCTGTGCACCAACAGGGAGGAAGCAGGACTTCCATGGGGTGTTTCAGGTGCTGAGATCAGGGCTGGCCACAAAAGATGCCTATCTGCCACTGCACTGAGCTCAGTCTCCTCTCAAGCCCATGGTGAAATTGCGTATCTGTGCCCATGTTCAGGCACACACAGGCACAGGCACACTGAGGGCAGGCACCCCACCGATCCCAGCAACAAGATGCCTTGAGAGGAAGACCGATAACTCCTCACCTGGGTTTGTGCCATCGATTTCCACAGTGACAAGGGGGGCACAGACCCCAGCAGCAGATTTCTGCACCAGGGTGGCGCTGTCTGTCATGGTGTGGGACAGCTCGGTGGCCATGCAGAGAAGCACTGCCTCTTTGGAATTTCTCTTGACTGGGCAGTGCCTGCTGACCTGCGGGATCCCAGTCCTCTTGAGCACTTTGGTCAGGATGCGGTGGAGCGAGGCATATGCCGGGCAGTCGTGGGCTGGGATGTGCAGGAAGGCAGCACAGTCCTGTGCCAGAGGGTGCAGCCAGCCCTTCAGGGGCTCCGTGAGCTCCTGATGCTCCTGCAGCTGCGTGCTGAAGAGCAGGAGTGCCCTGCGGAAGTGGTAGTGCTCCCCTGGCCCCACAGGCGGGTACTTGGCTGCCTTGCCAGTCTGCCCCAGGATGCTCAGCCCAAAGCGGTTCAGGATCCTGTTGCCAGGATATTGTGCCACAGCGGCTTTGCCACAGTTCTGGGAAGCCCAGTACCAGGCCTGGCCCCCCACCAGCAGGCCACCTCCCTCTGCCACGAAAGTGTGGATTCTCTCGGCTTCTCTGTCACCGTAAGAAGTGCAGCAGTACACGCTGATGTCACCCGCCAGCTGTGACACCTGCGACTTCACCTGTGCCTGAGACAGGAGGCTACACAGCTTCTTCAGGCTGGGGTCCACCCCCACCAGCCCCTTCCTCCCGGCATCCAGCCAGGAGACAGCATTGAGCAGGAATCTGGCCAGCTTTGGGGAGAACAGGTGGCTCTCATGGGAGGCCACCAGTACGCGGCCGCGGCCGTAGCGTGCGGCAGCCAAGAGGCAGCGCTGGGAGCTGTCCAGGCACAGCGGGAAGGAGAGGGCTCCGTGCACCAGCAAGGTGGAGGGTATGCCCCCCGTCACCAGATCCAGCTCCGACACACCCCGCAGGAGAAACTCGGCATCAAGGCTCAGGTTGGCCTGGTGCCTGCAGAAACAAGAGAAGTCCAGGTTAGCCCCCAGCCCAGAATCCCTGGCACAAATGACTGGTCTCATAGCTGAAACATAAGGAGTTCTTCTCTTGATTTCACAGAATATTCTGAGTTGGAAGGATCGTTGAGTCCAACTCTTAAGCGAGTGGTCCATACAGGGACCCACCTCCTTGACACCATTAGTAGCACCATGTTCTAACCAACTGAGCTATTCTCAGTGGCCATCCTTGCCTCTTCTTTCTCCTTCATCCCAGGACACCACGCTGTCAGTTCTTTCATTTAAAAAAAACCAAATCCATCAATGACTCATTTTTCTCCTTTTAAAGCCTCAGTTGTTACAGCCAAGCAAATCTGTAGGAATCTCAGCCCTCATTTAGAAAATGGAATGAATAGGTCAAAAGGAAGCTTCTAGACCTCTGTCTTTGAAGAGCCACCTGAAAATCTAAATGCTTTGCAGAAACTCAAAAATTAGACCCTTCATACTTTTTTAAACTGCAGATTTAAACTGCACATAATGTGGGAATTGGCATATCTCCTTGAAGAGAAACGATCTCTATTTGCCCTACCCTAGCCTTTATGAACTAGGTGAGCATGAAAGATTCCTGTGCCTTCTCCCAAGCTCTGCCACTGCTGAGAACTGAAGAAAGGAGTGCTAGGACAGACGAGCTACACGGACAGGCAGACACACAGCTAGACAAATAGTGAGTGACTGGAAGTTGAATTAGAACCTTAACAAGTACACCTCATGTTACCTCACATTGTTGGTCTCCACAATAAAAAGAGATTAGGCTGTGCAAAGCTCTCTTATCTGTGCTATTTCCATGTATGTCCTATATGTCACTGTGCAGAAAGATATACTGAATTACTCTTGTTTGCTTTGTGTACACTTTCCCCTGGTTCTGCCAAACAGTTTTCCCCCAACACCTGTGAAAGATCTGTTGTTATGTGGCCACTGCTGCCAACTCAGTGAGAATAAATGATGCTGCCCTTCTTCATGCCTGTAGGACAGGAATTAAATCTGCAGCTCTTATTTGGTTATTACTTTACTGAGACTCTTTGTCACACAGAGCATGTGCCCAGGCATATGGCACAGCCCTTGTCTCAGACTGAAACCTGATTCTTTGCACACAAATCTGGCAGGAAGACCCAGATGTACAGAGCTGTTGTGTTACACACAAATTGGAGATCTAAATTTCTCTGTGGCTCTGGATTCAAACAAAATCCCCACAAAAAATAACCCAAACAAGGTGTAATTTACCCTTAGTTACCATTTGAAGTCTTGTTAATTGTGATGTAATTTTTTTCTTCTGAATTCCCCACCACTCTCCCTCTTCCATGCCATGTGCATGAAGCAGTGGGAACATGCCTGTGCAGTGCAGGTGAAGCAACCAGCAAATTATAATTAAGCAACCTGATTTGTTAGTTGTGCCCGAAGCATTTCACCGAATTAAACAGCAGAGCTCTCTACTGCCTTTACCTGAAAGCAACAAGAAGTATCAAATTCCATTAATTGTTTGAAAATATTAGAAATTTAGCATTCTACATCCACAAGGAAAAGGCTGTGAAGGAAAGGCTTGCAGGGAGTTTTACTGTAATTGCTGTGGCTGTCACTACAGTGAAATGAAGCTGCCACACAGAGGAAGTGCAGCAGCACTAATGCTCCTCAGAGAACCTGCTGTGCCTTATGTAATTTAGCAGAAAGTGGCAGGAGAAAGAGACTGGCATAGCCACTGTCAAGGGGAGGAAGACAGCAGGGCAACATCCAGGACTCCAATGCCTGGTCAGTTGTGCAATATGAGTCATAACAGCCCTGAGTTTTACACCTGATAATTCAGAACCCAAAGAGCCAGGCTGGAATCCCAAACAAACTAGGAGTGCTGAGATTTCTTGCCCACAGCCTGTGTCAGAAGCTGAGAAGGGAGGAGGCACCCAGGCTCAGCTCTTGCCAGCTCCAGGGGCTTACCTGCAGAAGGAAGTTCCTGCAAGGGACAGGCTGAACAGGTTTAGCAGCTATCAGACAGAGCCTGGCCCAGAGAGCTGGCCTGCTGCTTCATCTCCAGCCTGGTTTACAGCTGTGGGAAGGTTGCCCTGAATTTAGAGATGTGTGGGGAGAGGGAAGGGAGCTCCTCCTCCTGGCCCTGTTTTGCTGCATTTCACTCAGGTACACTTTATCATGCAGGCTGCTCTAAAAGATGGCTCCTCTCATTTCCTGCTCTTAGATTGGATTCCCTGGGCCTGGGCCTGCTGCCCTGGAAGCAGTCGAAGACAGCATTCTTTCCAATATCAAAGAATGGGAAGATCCCCTTTAAATTGGAAGGCAACAATTCCACCCTGGTTATTAAAGAACCAGCATTCACCATCGCCCTCACCTCTCACCTCCCAAATCTACAAACAACTCACCCGCATAACCTGATGGCTGATTTAAAGAGAGGGCAATTCAGATACTCACGGGACAACTAATGGGATCTTGGGAATCTTCTTGGCGACTTTGAAGACGCCTTTTTCCACGGTGTTCCCTGTGAAATACACACCAGCCACGCTGGTCACCTGGTTCCCAGGGAATTCGAACAGCACCTTCTCCTTGCCGTGCTGACTCGCCCAGTACCAGGCTTGGCCTCCCACGAGCAGCCCTCCACCCCCCTTGACAAAGTCCACGATGGCTTTGGCCTGGGAGCTGTCATAGGCGTCCATACAGAACACTCCCATGGATGGGCTGGGCTCTGGTCCCACCTGCACTCGGGTGCCAGCCCCGAGCAGCACCTGGGACAGGCAATCCAACTGAGGATGAACCCCAACCAGGGCCTCGGGGCAAGGCTTGAGCCACTTAACAGCATTTCTGAGGAACTGGGAGAACTTGGGGCTCTTCAGGATTCCTTCATGGGAAACGACCACCATCCGGCCCTTCCCATACTGTGAAACAGCAATCAGGACCTGCTTCTTAGTGCTCAGGAGCACAGGGTAGGCGTCCTCTCCAACAAGGAGCAGCTCACAGGGAACAAAACCTCCAGTGAAGTCCCACGGCCCAACACCATCCACTAACAGCTCATAGGTGGCACAGGGTTTCATCTCCAGGACACTCCTGTCTGGTGGAGGGAAGAATAACATCCATTACAGTAAAGTTCAGCAATAAGGAACAGCTGTAACAACCCCATAGAGCGATTACTTTTTTGTTGTTGTCTAGTAGGAACTCCAAACAAAGAGGAGTCAGATTTGTGGATACAACTTTTTTGGGAATTTGTTTTGTTTGTTGTTTTGTTTTGTTTGCTTGTTTAGCCTTGTTATCGCACTGTTTACACATTTATGTAGAAATGACAAGTATACTATGATTACAGAGACAAAGTGACTGTTTCAACAAATTCTGCTATGCACTTTGGAGGAAAACAGGGAAATAAAGGTATACACTTTCCCGATAACAATTTATTTGAAAAGAGAGGGTGCCAGAGGCTCCAGGAAGTGTACTAGGAACTTGTATGGTAGAGGTGGTTCACACAGGAACAGCCAGAAAATGAAAAGACTGTATCAACACAATGCACAAACATGCAGTTCACATTTTAGCTCCTAATTGGATACGTACAGAGCTACATGCTGTTGCTGCAACATGGTATTACAAAGTTGTAATTTTCTACCTCCATTTAGGCACTATAAGCCCGTGCTTAGTATTAGGAGGTGCAGTGAGGCAGAGTCAGCAAAAATGATAGAGATGACCAGCCTCCCTGCAATAACTGTCAGTTTAAAGCACACAGTACCCAGGAGAGCATGTCTGGGCACAGGAGATTCACACTCTAGTTCTCTGATCCAAACTCTTTTACAATCTCGAAAAAATAATTTCCCTTTCCCATAGCTTTGTTTTGTCTGTTTTCCCACCTGTGAAGTAAGGAGAGTGTACTGACCTCGATTGCCAAGCCCTTTGCGGTCTGTGAGTGACACGTGCTCTGTTCAGGCTCCCTCGGTGTGAAAGTTTGGCTCAGCTTTTCCCCAGAGTTGACTTCTGCTGAGCTGGGGCAGCTGTGGCTGTGCAAACAGGAAGGCTTTGAGGTATGACAGTATGACCCAGTCCCACCCAGTTTGTGTCATCCACGATTCAGAAGAGTGATTTTGAGCACAACCCCTACAGCAAGGGAAGGAGCTGCTCTGAAGGGGCGTGGATCTTTTTCCCTGGCAGCATCCCGTGCCAACAACAGGCTTCACACACACTTCATAACTGGCTATCCTGAAAGTAAGCCCTTGTCATCCAAACATAGGAAAATGGCAAGTCCTGGAGAAGTTGCATCCTTGATCTGTCACATGCCCCAGGGTGCTTAGAAACAGCAACCTGATCTAGAATGACAGTATTGCTTATCCTCTCTGGTCATGCCTGGAAGCTCTGCTTTTCACCAAAACTATCATGGGACTCCACTATTGTTTTGCATGTGATTCATGAGTCAAAGCTGCTGATTAACATAGGATAAAAACTATGCTGCCCAGTAACCTAGTGCTTGATTGCTGGCTTAGTCTGAATCCCAGCTTTATGTCCCTGGGTTTGAAGCCAGGGACAGGCAAATACGAGGTCAAAGTGCTTTAGGGTGTTTTACTACGAATCATGCAGCAAAGCAGTAACACAGCCTTGGAAAATATTGAAGACTTTTTTTGTGGTTTCTGTGGATTTGATACTAACGTACCTATACTGACACACTGACCATGGTGCAGGGGAGAGGAAAAGCAGGTGGATAGTTTCAGCAACTCATATTAAATGATAGAATCAGAGAAATACTGAATGGTTTGGGTTGGAAGGGACTCTAAAGAATATAGTTTCAAACATTTTGCCATGGGAAGGGACACCTTCCACTAGACCAGGAACTCAAAGCCCCATTCAACCTGGCCTTGAACTCTTCCAGGGATGGGGCATCCACAGCTTCTCTGGGCAACCTGTGACAGTGTCTTACCATCCTCAGTAGAGAATTTCTTCCCAACATCTAACCTAAACCTGCCCTCTTCCAAGTCATTCCCCCTTGTCCTGTCACTACATGCCCTCACAAAAAGTCCCTCTCCAGCTCTCTTGTAGCCTCCTTTAGGTACTGGAAGGGGCTCTAAGGTGGCCCTGGAGCCTTCTCCAGGCTGAACAACCCCAGCTCTCTCAGCCTGTCTTCATAGGAGAGGTGCTCCAACCCTCTGATCATCTCGGTGGCCCCCTCTGGACTTGTTCCAAGAGGTCTATGTTTTCCTGTGGTGTCCTAGGAGCACCAGAACTGGATGTATCACCCCAGGTAGGGTCTCACAAGAGCAGAGGGGCACAGTCCCCTCCCTTGCCTTGCTGTTCATGCTGCTTTGGATGCAGCCCAGGGCATGGTTGGTTTTCTAGGCTGTGAATGTACATTGCCAGGTCATGTCAAACTTCTGGTCAAACCAACACCCTCAGGTCCTCCTTGGCAAGGCTGCTCACAGTTAATTCTCCACCCAGCCTGTATTTGTGCTTGGGATTGTCCCTCAGTTATTCTACATGGTAACAAACCACAGGACTAGGTTTGATGTACGATCAGTAAACTTCTTAGCCTCCACCTTTCTTCTTATCACAGGATCTGAAAGCTAACATCCTAGACTCTCAACCTAGGAACACTCCTGCTCCCTGGCATTTATCCAGAACAAGGTGAGGCTGTTTTGGAAAAGATTTTAACTCTCTTGACTGAAAGCAATCGTGACCATGTAACAGAATTCCCAATTCCTATGTAACCACAATTTTCCCATTTCAATTGTATTAAGCATTTCAGAGTGGAGAGAAGTGCACACATGAGACCTGGAGCAGACACAACTACAGATGATCTCCTCTTTCTAGAGAGAGAAGGGAGAAAACTCAGCAGGAACAGAGAACATACATGTCTAACAAGAACTGAAGAATTGAAGGAAGCTGCAGAATACTGAGCTGGCTGTCTCTCATATCAATTAGGAGGAAACAACCACTAGACCTGGGCCCACACAGAAGGAAGAGGACGGTCTTGGCTCCTAGCTGCCTCCCCTCTTAACGTGGAAGTAAAAATTCTCCATGACAGTGTCTAAAGACAAAGATTCTGAATTCCTTGTCTTCCCTCCTGCCCCTTCCACCTCACCTCCAGAGAGTTCCTACTCCCTGCAGAGCTGAGAATACTGTGAGAGTAGGTATGGGAGCAAACCTTTAAAAACCGTGCCAGATGAATAAATCTATCCCAGTCTTTCTTCTGGCTCTGGAAAAGGGAGAAAAAAATGTGATGGGAAGTTAATTGGGTTTCATTAAATGCAGACTTAAGATTCTATCATCTGCTGTCCAAAAGCCATCACACACAGGCAAAAGGGATATGACTCAAAGGAAGGAATACCCCTTGGTCCACTCAGGAAGAATATCTCTGAGACAGAGGACCTGGGCAAGCTCTGAGGATGAATATGGGAATAGATTTTGTGTGTTAAGTGGTCAGTCATTTTCAGGTGAGTTTTTAAGGTCCCTACAAAACATGGGAGGACCTCCATGAGTAAAAATTATGGGATTGTGCAGTATCTGTGAAGTATAGGACAAAAGAGGCAAGACAGGCACTGAGATGTCTCATCTGTTAAGAACAGAGGCAGCCTAAGTGAGTGAGATACACCATTTCTAGGGATTTGGCTGTTCCTTCTCATTAGGATGGGCCCATGGGTTTTCCAGTCTTTCCCCTCTTTCAGATTTGCAGTCTAGCTGTCTGCACAGTAACTAAGAATCAAGAATTCTGCAAAGTCTGTAAGCAGTAAGGAATTGGTGGACTCTTGCTTCTTCCCATGTTTATCAACAAATTGAGCAAGGAGAGGAATGCTGATGTTTGGCATTTGCTGAAGAGACAAAAATACTTACTTTCATTGTTCATCAGCAACAAGGTTTTAAACTGAAAGAGGGTAGATTTGGATTTTGTAGATTTGGCTGTAAGAAAGAATTTTTTTATGGTAACAGTAACGAGACACTGTAATGGTCCTAACATCCAACCTGACCTTCCTCTGACACAGCCAGAGAAAAGGGATGGAGAAGTGGGAGGAGGCCAAGCAAGAAAGCTTGCATGGGAAACGCAAAATTAGGAAAAAAATACATCAAGAAAACCTTTCCAGAGTTACATAATAAAAGAAAAAAAACCCCAAGTTAAATACGTCCAAGGGAAATAGAGCCAAAGGAAAAGTAGATTAGGTTGCAAATTAATGAGAACTCTAAAATTAGATCCAGATAGCAATTACCAAAGGAAGCTACTGCAGGTATTTATTTATTTTTAACAATGACAATTCTAAGAGTTATTAGGGAACAGACTGAAAATTGATAAAGCCAAAAACAAGAGGTGTTTTTACTAAAAGTGAAGCAGAATCAATCATGCAATTACCATTACTGTGTAATTACTGTTACTGGTATTATTTTCATGTGGCACTTCACAGCAATCGATTATAAAACATTTCAATTTCCAAGCCTAGTAAAATGTTGCAGTGGTTTAAGGAAAAAACAACATGAATTGCCCATCCTTTCTGGTGGTGTTACCATGCCCACGTTCAGGTACTCTCAGTGGCTAACGAGACACAAGGAAATAGAAAATCTGAATGTCTAAACATACATTTGTCCAGTAATCTTAATTGCTTTCAAGGCAAGGAAAGAACAAAATGAAAGCAACTGATGAAACATGATCAGGTATTTTAAAATGAATTTTGCATTTGGAAAGGTAAATAACATCTTAATTAAAATTCAGTTTACTAAATTTCTGAGTTGAAAGTTAGCTAATGAGCTATAATTGATAAAGACAGGGATACACTGAATCAGAAGAGATGTCTATACAAGCAAGTGCTGTTTAGTCTTTTTGAAAGTATATACCTGGGATCTAAAAAGGACAGCATATATCACATAAATGAAATTACCAAATAATAGAAATCAGTGTACAGAAGCACAGAAGAAATCATAACCTAGTAGAGAACAATTTTTTAAAAATGAGACCTTGCCTAATTGTAAGTCCTACCGCCCCATAATTTTAGAAAAGTGTTGACATCTATTGGTGAACAGGGAGCTGAGCAGCTCAGAAATCCCCAGGAAATGCAGACGCAGAGCCCTTTTCCAGTCTGGCGCTGGAAGGGTTGGGTCTCATTTGCATGCCTGCTGTGTTACAGCTCAGATCACTCCCCTGTAAATGTTCGGTTTTAAAGCAGGGGATGAGTGAACACCTCTGCTTTTGTTTGAAAAGGAGCAGAAAAAAGCTCTGATGGTCTTTGTGTGTGGGCCATGCCAATCTACTGCAGTCCACAGTGATGCGGTCATGAATGTGGAAAAACAACAGCTTTATCCCTCCCAAACTAAAAGGATGGCAGGGAACTTGTTTTGCTATCTCCTGTTGGGGAGCAAGGGAAAGCAGGGATACTGGGACAGCTCAGTGAAGCTGAGACTGAAGAACAGGTAGGGCATAACTCAGGTGATGGGCAGCTTAATAATCTATCACTGACATGTCACACAAAATACGAGTGTAGGGTCAGACTGATGGAACTTTGTGCCCTGCTGTGGACTTATGTGGACAATGTGTGGACAATGGCAGCACTGCTTATTGCAACAAAAAAATGTGCAATTCTATAAACTGAGCATTGCTTCCTCCTTATCGTGGATATATTTTATAATGCAGCAAACAGAAATAATTAAAGCTGTCCCTGATCTATTAAGTCACATGCTTTTCCAGCTCAGTATAAGTGTGACAAACCAATAGATAAGCATCTGGGGTTTCTTGGATTTTCCTTGGAACAGTAACCAAACAGTCTCTCAGAAGAAATGTATGCCAAGTAAAAAAAACCCTAACAAGTTTACTTAACCCTTTGTTAAAATCAATCTATGTTTTAAGGCCTTACTTCAAATAACAAGAGTGAACAAATTATCACTGTTGCCCATGGTGTGTGAGCTATCTTTTTTGTATTAGTTTCCCCAGGGAGATCTTCACCACACTCAAGCCACACTGGGTTGGAGTTCGTGTTCCCTGGCCGCTGGCATCAGGGTGTTCCTGCTGATGTCTGTCTGTCTGTCCACCTGCCAGCTGGTGGCCAGTGCCAGTCAACAAAGAATGTGTGGCCTCTGCCTTTATTCCTTTCTTGCACCCTGTGCTCAGCCCTTTCAAGCCAATCAAGCATGAACCCAGTGCTCTTGATGAGCGTGGTTTCAGTTCCTGTTCCAATCACGAATAGTCAGGGTCGTTCCTTTTTTGGTTACTCTGGTTGCCCTTATCTCGAAATGTCATCTTTGAGCTTGCACAGACATGCATTCCTCACTTCTTTTCCCAGTTCCTGGGAGTCTGTGGTGCCAGCATGATCAGCACAGCTGAGGGAGTGAATTTCCAGGCCACAGCATGTCACAGTGGGGCTTTGGTCAACCCACACAGTGCAGTGACTGCAGCCAGGGCATACCTGAGAAGCCAGCCCTTTGACAGCACCAAAGGTCCTCCCTTCCTGATGGGCTTTAAGCCACCCTGGGCTTTATCCCACCCTTGCCTGTGCAGGACCTGTTGATAAAGCTGTATTTGAGCTGTGTTGCCCTATGCCATCTTTTATGTTTTAAGTCCAAGCCTTGTTATCTTTAGCAAGTCTCTACATAAACCTATTCCTAAATCTAGCATGTTGCTGACCAGCTTTAAGGTTGGCTTCATGTCCTGGGAGGCTGTTCCAGACTCTTGCTGGAATTTGTTGTGTTTTCAGGACATTTTACTGCTCGGAATGTTCTCTGCTGCCTTAGGCAATCATCTCACTTGTCTTCTGCTTTGCCTGAAAGCTGTTGCCAAAAATTTTCATTTTCTCTTTACCGAAGTGTACCCATCAAGTTCTGAAATCTTTCCTTTGTGTCTGCAATGTATCTTCTCAGAACAGGCTTGACATGAGGCACCTTCACAATGCTGTGGTACTACAAGCAGGCCTTAGAAGAGGCATAAAAAGGAGACTGTTCCCACCTTCCTGCCTTCCCTCCATCCATACCCTACTGAAAGCATGATGGCACTGACATCACCCCAGACACTCACTGTTGTTTTGCTGCTGTCTCTGGCTCCTTTTCCATAAAGCCCTGTACATACAGCCCTTCAGGGAACCCCTCAAACAGTATCTGAACAGTCTTTGAAAAGTTACTAAGGAACATAACTTGCAGTATTTGGTTTAAATTACTTACGTAAGGGCTTGCACTGCTATGTTGAAAACTAGGAGATGGCTGGAAATCTGAACTTTATAACATCTGTAAATGACAGCCACTAAAAGATTTCCTTTCCTTTCTATTACTTATCACTTTATTAAACTTAGTTCTAGCATGTTTGGCAGTTGTAGATAATTTGGCACCAATTACACATACTGCAATTTTTAAATGCTGGATTATGAAGTAGAAAACACGTGGCTGAAAAAGTACCAGTCCCAAACAAAAACTTCACTGCCAAACATAAGACAGAATGACCTGCAAAGATTTATTTTAAACCAATATATAGTTGGTTTATTATTAGAAAACGTAGATGAAAGAGGATGTCAGATGAATTGAGAGCGTAGGAGAACTTGTGTGCTAATGCTGACTGGAGATTGTAAATTTAGCACACTACAGACTCATTAGATGAAGAATTATCTCCTGTGTTTTTGCTGTGCCTCCCCCAACAACACCTGCTAGACCTGTTGGACCAGAACCAACTTAGATGCTTCGCTCCATGTTCCTCAGTGTATCAAAGTCTAGAGTCTGCACAGAACCAGCTTTGTGCTTCCTACAATCTAATCTGCAATCAAATAACTCATACCCATGTTAAATTGCAAATCGAGAGCAGCTAGAAGCTTCTAGACCAAATGCACACAGAAACCACAATCCTTCTCTGCCTTTTCCCTTCTTACTCAGTTTGAAAGTAAACTAAAGTGTACGTTTGTGTGGGGTTGAAAAGCATGTTCTTTCTCAGGGGAAACCTGTGGATTTTACAGTTTACACCCAGCTGCCAGAGAAACTACAGGTTCTTACAGTCTCTTTTGCTACTCCTTTCCTTTGGCACCGGCAGAGCCCACCTCAGGGTGCTGGAGTCGTTGTGCACCAGGCATAGATGCAGCTTTATGCTGGCACAGAGCAGCTCTGGTCAGGTCAGATGCAGCCCGTACCCTCACAGAGCAAGCTCACGCTCCAGGGATCTGCATTGGAAGCGCCGCGGGACGGCAATGCGGCTTGGAAAGGCAGCTCCGGGACACTGCGCGCTCGCTTGCGAGCCTCCTTTCACCTTCAGTCACCGCTTTTGTTACCGAAGGCTCAAGCATCACGCTGGACAGCAAGCACCAAGCGCGGCGGGCGCACCGGGAGCCGGCAGCTCCTCGCCGCTCCCCCTGCCCGGAGCTCTGCGGGGCCGCGGCCCCGGCGCTGCCCAGGAGAGGCGGGCGGAGCTCCGCTGCGCCGGCCCCGCGCCCAGCACCCACCGGGAAAAGCCGAGGGAGCGGGCGGGAAGGAAAGTTCAAGAACAGCCGGGAAAGGGGCCGCGCTGTGCGAGGAGTGGGCAAAGCTGCGTGGCCGGGGGGGCGGGGGTTCAAGGATTGCAGTGGAAGGTTGAGCCCATTTAGTACTTTCGCTTTCCTTATTTATGGAGGTGGTGATGCATACGGTTCTAGCCTGATTTTACATAAATGGATTTTGCAAATGATTTGGCCAAATGTACCGTACCATCCATGAGGCATGTACAGATGCTGAGTAGCCCAGAATTAGACTGGTCTGTTAATTCCTGCATATTTGTACTAATGTTCTTAATATTAAGAGGGAGCACCTATTTCTATTTATGCATCCCCAAATACTCCAGCAGCAGGTTGCCGCACAAATCGGTGCTTCTTTATCGGGATGGATACAGACGGGCAAGCCACAGAGCTTACACTCTGTGCCCTAAGCATGTCTTTACCTTTCCTGGTCCAGAGTAACAAATGGTTTTCAAGCACACGGCTCCTAATGGGACACTAAATCAAGGGATGCCCGAGCTCCCCGGGCTGCATGCTCGCTGCCGGCACGGTGCTTCTGTGCCCCCTTATACTACCTTCTCAGGGACCACCCAGTACCGCCTGGTGGCCAAAAAGATTATAAGCCATACATCTGCACAGGGTTGCTAGAACTGAGGGCTAAGACGGGTTACTTTTATTATAAATGCAGCTTTCAGCAAAGCGTCCCCAGGGCAGGACCCAGCAGCTCCTCCTCGCTGCCAGACCGGGCTCCCCTGCATCACCAGCGAGAGAGAGGTGGGCGCACCTGCCCTGCAAGCTCGGAGCTGTAAAAGCGCGCCCTCCCTCCTGTCATAAATAAGCTCTTCCTCCTCCTCCTCCTCTTCTCCTTCGCCCCCACCGCCCCGGAGCGTAACGCGGCCAGGCGGCTGCTTTACTCCCGCTGTCCTCTCCGCCCCCGGGGGCGATGCACACTTTCACCCCGGCCCCTGGCACGACCGGGCGCTTTGCGGCAGCCCGACGGCCGCTCTAGAAACTTCTCGGTCCCTCCCTCTCCCCTCCCCTTCCTCCTCCTCGCCGACCAGGGGCCGGCGCTGCGGCGAGAGCAGCAGGGAAGGAGGCGTGCGGCGCCCGCCCCCACCCGCGCTGCCCAGAGCCGGAGGCGCAGCCAGGCGCTATCCCAGCCTCATCCCGGCGCTCAGCGCAGCACCGAGCCCGCAAGGCGGCCCTTCCCTGCGCAGAGGTGGCAGCAGCAGGCGGCATGACGGCGGAGGAGATGAAAGCGGACGGGGCTCCCCTGGAAGGGGTGGACATCACTCCCAAGCAGGATGAGGGCGTCCTCAAGGTACCGGGCGGCTATTCCCCGTCCCCACCCTCCACGCTAGCTCGGAGGGGTCCCCGCGGGGGCAGAAAGAGCGGGGGCATTCCTCTTGGCCTGCGAGCAGGTGCTCCCCGGGCGCCCTGGCCCCACCGGGCCCATTGTGTGCCCCGCGGGGAAGGGGACGAGGCGGTCCCCGGGTATCCAGGCAGGGCTGGCGCAGCGCGGGCGATTAAACAACAGCGGNGCAGGTCCGTGGCGCGGCCGAGGCGGAGCGGCTGCTCTCCTTTGTACTGGGAAGGCAGGCGATAAGGGCAGCAGGATTTATACCGTGAGGGGGAGTTGCGCGAACTTCCTCTGTCAGACGTTGCCTATTTCCATATCTCTAGAAACTTCCTTAGGCTCTGCTAAAAGCTTAAGCGATTATTTAGAAGCGTTGTTCAGCCGCAGTAAAATTTCGGAGTTACGGTGTTCAGAACGAGAAAGGGGCGCCACAGCAAAGGCAAAATTCTGGGTTTAACCTTTAGAGCCTTCTAAATTCTGAGTTCATTATGAAGGCACTGTCTCTGGTTCAGGAGGGGTATCAGGGAGCAGATTGAAGATGTTGGCTGCTATATTTCTGCTTTTCCATGTTTCCTGCTAGCATGCTTAGGTGAGAATTTTTGGGTTTTGCACATGTGTCAGGTCAGAGTTCTCATCTGCATAGCTGCCCAGGTCTCCCATGGCCCAGATCCCTTGAGCATGGTAGGAGGCAGTGAGGGTCTGCCTGATTCATGCAGTACCTACTTTTTGATGATGGAGAAGCAGCGGGTGTTATTTCGGTTGTTGGTTTTTGTTTGTTTTGGGTTTTTTTACTTAATTCTTTTTTGGGGAGGGGATAGAAAACACTAGCAAACGAAGTGAGGTTGTGAAAATCACAAAAATTCAGATTGCGACATGATAAGAAAAATACCGTAGCGGTCACAAAGTCCAGCCTTCATGGATTTTATTTTTCTCGTTATTGCTGGAGTGCAAAATGCATCTGTTGAAATCAAACGTCTAGCTCTGAACTAACCTACACCAGTTTTGTACTGGTATTGTTGCCATGCTTCCAGGAGTGTGTTTATTTGCTCATTAGCTTTATATCAGAATAGTATCCACAGTCTTTTACCTGATATTACTGAATATGTTTGCACAATTCCTAGTATAAGTAATTAATTTTGGGAATAAACAATTTGAAATGCCATATGATCTGAAAAGGAAAGATAAACCTTTACAGAAAATAGGATTGCCATATTCAGATGTGAAACTTCAGTCTTTTCAAAATGGAACAAATGCAAAAGAATAAACTGTATAAATAATGAAAATGAGATATTTGTTACTCTGAATATGGCATTTGGTAAAGTTTAGTAATTTCCATTAAATGCAGTTAGTTTTTCAAAATTACATCAGATTGGCTGCTTTAAAGTGCTGGTTTGCATCTGCTTTATATAGATCTATGCCTAAACATGTAGTTTAGGTTGCTTACCTGATTCATGTGTTTTTCTCCTACTTCTCTGTTTCCTTATCTCTGTGAGAGCGGTTGCTTCAACTTTTGCCTTCCTTGAGGAGACATCAATAGATTAGTTTTGTAATGCTAATAACTGCTGTGGTGCTGGTGCAGGGTGAAGGGATGGTGTGCTGTGTGAGGTCAGGCATCCCTTTTCATGTTGGGCATCCTTTCTTTAAAGAACAGCAGCAGGACTTTTTCTAGGTTTTGTTTGTTTGTGGGTGGGTTTTTTGTTGGTTTGTTTCATGCTTTCAGTGAGGTGCTTTCAGCTTGTTTGGTTTTGGATGGAGTGTCCTGGTATTTCAGTTGTACAGTCAGTCACAGGGATGGTGGGAGAGTGACAGTGGTGGGTTGCAGGAAACTGAAATTTGTGAAGGAGACTCCCCAAAGGTCTGTGTCCTTCAGTGAAAAACATGATTGATATAGAAACATGACATTTAAAGGAGGGATGCCCTTGAATAGATGTTTATCTTCTGTAACAGAATGTTTTCCAGGTCTCTGTGATGCAAGCAAATAGGGTCCTCCATTGGTCCCCTTTTGCCTGGCTAAGTCAATGCAGAACTTTGGCTTGAGGCTAGATGGTTTCAGTCTATACTGGGAAAAATTCAAATCTGAACTTCAGGAATCCTGTTATAGGCAAGGCCTCACATCCTTGCCTGTGAGATATGTCACTATTATTGTCTAATTTCATATCAATTTCAAATGAACACCAGAGAGATTGTCCTCACTTTCTGAATAGTGTGGATTTATTTAATACTTGTCTTGCTGGGCAGGCTGGGAAACCCCCTGAGTAGAAAATCAGATCCTTGCAGCTGTATGTGAGACGGGGTGCTGGCCATCCACGTCAGAATTGTGGGGGGAAAAATTATTGTGATAAATAATTTTTGAGTGTTACTCTGTAGGCTGATAGAACTAAGCTGCTTGGGGTGAGACAGTGCTAACCTCCATTAAACTGCTTGGTTTAACTCAAATAATTTCAGATTACGTGTTGGAATAGACTTTGCATGGAAAGAACCATCTCGTTCTCTTGTTTAAGTGCTTTGCCTAGGACACTGAACTCTGGCGTGATGATAGAGAGGTAATGAAGCAAATACTTGAATAAAGAAGAAAAAAACCTGCCTAATGCAGAGGTCTGTAAGCTGGTGCCAACTGTTGCCTGTTAAATTCTTGTATCACAGCACAGCCATCTTGAGGTTCTGCATTTGCAGCACTGCTAATCTGCAGAAAGAACAGCCAGTCCATTTCCAGGTGACTGAAGGAAACCTGCAAATCCTTTGTCTACTACAGATGATAACACACGGATCTAGGTATTTGTGATTCATGTCCAGTGGGCAGGCAGACTTGATTTCCATGATGTTAATGCTGATTGCTGTTTTTGTCAGGTTGTCAAGAGAGAAGGCAGTGGGACAGAGTCTCCGATGATCGGTGATAAGGTGACCGTCCATTACACGGGGTGGCTTCTAGATGGCACAAAATTTGACTCCAGTCTGGACAGAAGAGACAAATTCTCATTTGACTTGGGGAAAGGTAATATCTTGTTTTTGGTGTTGATCAGTTTTGGTAATAATTGAATCAGGATTTCCTTGCGTGGCTCCTTTGCTTTTTGAAATTGCTATTTAAACTTGTTTGCTCTTAGAGTTTAAGAGTCTAAGAGTTTATTCTCTTAGAATGGCCCCGTCGGAATGTCTTGGAGATTTTTCTGAATGAGAGAACTGTGTAGCCCCTTGAGAGGCCTGCTGAAGAATTCACAGGCCTCAGACAAAGCACTCCAGGGGAGCAAATCTGTCCTGAAGTGTAAAGATGAAGGGTAGTTAAATAGCCAGAATATGCATTTTGGTGGTTGGGGTCTTTCTGGGGGCAGACCTCAGTTCAGGAGTGTTTAATTGTGACCAGATACTGGGACAGGGTACACAGAGGCAGCTATCTCATGATGAAACATACTCTCTTTTCCACAAAATTCTCAAGTTAACCCAAATATGAATCTTTGAGCAGTGCATCTCTTCATTATCAAAATCTTTCATATTTTGAAAATCTAAGCATCATTATGCCATCAAATCTTATTACTCAATCCTGTGTTCTTCCCTGGAAGTTCCTTGTCTTCTGCTTTTAAAAAAATAGATAATACCTCCTTTTTTAAAAAAGAGGTAAATTAATTGTACTGTAATTTGAGAGGATATTAAGTGTACCTGCTAATACGCGACTTAATAGGAAGTCTGATGAGTGGAAAGGAGGGGCAATTAGGAGAGCTTGAGCAAGAGAGGGGATTTTGTTACAGCTTTTCTTCCCTTTGAAGGGAATGCTACTACTTTTCTTCCCTCTTTCTGTTACAAATATGTGTAACTTTTAGTTGCCACTGGTGCTGCTCTTTGCCAGCTGATAAAGTACAAAGAGAAAAGCTGTTGGTTTGGATTGTTTCCAAAACAGGAGCAGGCAGTCTCTCACCCTAAGGCCTTCCTCTCGGAAGAGTTTATTGTTACTTCCTCACACTTGGGACTGTGCCATGAACTTCATCTGGTGTCTGTGTTCTGTTATTCTATGAAAAGAGTTGTTACACCTAGAATGAAGAATTGCTTGGGCCAAATTTGGGTCCCTGGGAAACTTTAGAATTTGATAAGGCTTAAAACTGATGTACATAAATGAGAGTGAGCACAAGTCCTTCAGTATTTCTGCTGCCTTAGCTTTTGTATACCAAAAGTGATGATGCTCACTTTCACCTGATCATGCTTTTCATGTGTGATTGGCATTTGACTTGCACAGGTGAGGTGATCAAAGCATGGGACATTGCTGTGGCCACTATGAAGATTGGTGAAATCTGTCGGATTACGTGTAAACCAGAATATGCCTATGGCTCAGCTGGGAGCCCCCCAAAGATACCACCCAATGCTACACTGATTTTTGAGGTAAGTGAGAGGTGGTCACGAAAACTGTCTGTTTGAAAAACTGTGTGATGCAATATCCTTTCAAGACAGAATTGGTACGTTTTCTGAGGAAAATAATATGATCAGTTTTGGGTAGAGTGGGCAAAATTTTAGTCTGGCTGCCACGGCTCTGTGTGACGGCTCTGTGCCATGGCCTTCTCTGAGTTTTTAAAGCCCTTGAATAATCTTCAATGTTCAGTTGTAATTTTGCAGTTATGGAGTGATTTGCAGGAATAAAGTGCAGGCTGGGAGGGCAGACTATTTCAGTGATCGACTGAAGTAGTTAAGAAAATTAAATCTTTAATCCACTTCATAACACTCAGAGTAATGATATATTAAATGCTGTGAGGTTTTCAACAACAGGAAGAGCAATTAATGCCCTCAATAATACATTTTTTATACTTTCTTGTGTTTTCTTTACAACATTAACATTATCTCTTATGAGCTATTTGAGGGAGAAAAGCAGTAATTGCCCCATATAAACTGCTGGAATACAATATTTGAACAGCCCTGCAATTATGAACTCTTTTCTGTAGAGCTGATCGTTTCAGTCAGCCTTAAAGCACCATAAAACCAGTTTGGATTCAGGTTGCTATTTAATTTCCAATGTCTCTCTGTGCATCCAGGCTACACTGATCAATCTTGCCACCTAGATGAAGTCCTGTGCACTCACTCAGTCCCTGTGACAGACTCAGCAGTCTTGAGTTTGGCAGCTGGGTAACCCAGTTTGACAACTCACTTGGCCAGCTGCTCTCCTGGGGATGAGCTGCATGTCGTGGTGAGCATGGAGCCAGTTATCCTTGGTGTCTCAGCCTCACCAGGAGAGGAGAGATTTTATTTCCTACTGATCTTAAAAGTGATTTCCCCCCACATCTTCCCCCTCCTTCCCAAAAGGGGGTGGAAATAGCAGCTGTCTTGCGTGTTATTTCAGAAGTGAGAATGGTTGCTCAGAATGCTGAAACTTGTGTTTGATTTTTCCTTGTAGGATGACATTAAAGCTGTTTCTGGAGCATACCCTGACAGTCTCAACAGGGTTTGGAGAGGATTTATTTTTCTTACTGCTGAAACAGTTCAATTTGCCAACAATTGCTTCAAAATAAATTCTACCTGAGAAAAGGCAAACTCTTTTCTAAAGTGTGATTTTTAAAATTACTTTGCTCTAAAGCACTTAATCAGTGGAATGGAATCCTACAGTTGGGGGCATAAGGAAAGTTTTAAAACTGATGATTGCTCTGAGATTAAATGTTTTATCTAATATCTGAGAAAGGTGAAAATAGCTCATGGAGTAAAGACTGAAAGTCTGTTTAGATTTTGTTGGAAACAGTGAGCATCTGGTAAGGGGGATAAATTATACATAGAATCATTTCAGTTGGAAAAGACCTTCAGGACCATTGAGTCCAATCATAAATCTGACACTGCTAAGTCCATCTCTAAACCATGCCACATATACACCTATAAATACCTCCAGAGAGGGTGACTCAACCCATTCACTGGGCAGCCTGTTCTAGTGCTAATATTCTAAACCTCCCCTGGTGCACCTTGAGGCCATTTCTTCTTGTTCTGTGACTTGTTACTTGGAAGAAGGGACTGACCCCATCTGGCAACAGCTTTATTTCAGGGAGTTGTAGAAAATGAGAAGGTTCCCCCCCAAGACCCTCTTTCTCTCCAGGCTAAACAACCCCAGCTCCCTCAGCAGCTCCGCATGGACTTATGCTCCAGAGCCCTCCCCAGCTCTGTATGCTCCAGCACCTCAGTGTCCTTCCTGAACTGAAAGGCCCAAAACTGAGCACAGGATTTGAGGTGTGGTCTCACCAGTGCCCAGTACGGGGGAGCAATCACTGCCCTGGTCCTGCTGGCCACACCATTGCTTATTCAGGCCAGGTGCCATTGACCTTCACATACTTGGATATTGAATTTGCTTTGCATTTTGATAGTGTATTTGCATTTCTTTTCTTTTTTTTTTTTTTCCCATGGACTTACTGTAAGCAGATATTGTCTCCTGAGGGATGATAGCTTACTCACTTTGAGTACATCAAAATTAATACCATTATTTCTGAAAAACAGTATCATGTGGAGCTGTTCATAAGCAGCATTTTCTTACATAAATCTGAAGTTACTCATGGCTTAGTTATATTGGATCAAACTACACATGTTGGAGTGCTGTGTGCTTCTATGCAAGTGATACCAGGTGTAATCAGGGCTGAGCTGATGATTGAAATGGAAGCTAAAGGCTCAAGCTCTGCAGCACAGTGGGGCATTCTTAAGGGCTTAGCACTACTACAGAGGATGCACGTGGACAGCAGAAAGCAGAGAAGCTTTCATTGTCCTTTAATAAGAGGTAATACCTAACACTGGGATAAATAAAAGCATGAATTGCAAGATGGGATTTGTTCCATCAGACTACTACTGGGTCCATCAGATGCGGTCACCCAGGTTATTCTCTTCCTGCTGGACTTTGCTTGATGCTGCCAGTCTGGCCTCTCCATTGTCTGGGTATGCTTTTAGATAAAAGTAGTGTTTTATTCATGAGTCTTGATATCCCCTAATGCCTGTCTGAACAGTTATGTTATGTTGAGGGGAGGAGGGGAGAAGGAAAAGCACCTAAGCTGCCTATGATGGTTTTGTGCTTCCCTAACTTTTAAAATAGCCTGGGGCTCACTGGCTGCAACAAGTAAGCAGTGCTGGGTGTGTTGTGACTGGGGGTGTGGGCTGGAACTTAGATCCAGAAAAAATTCCCAAGTTTTATTAGGTTAAAGTAGTGTCTGGCTAGTATGACTCTCAAGCAGCCAAAGTCTCTTTAAGTTTCCACTTTTTTAGTTTTACCTAGGTTTGCTTTTATGACTTAATACAATATCAGCAGGGTTCTTTTGCAAGTGCCTATTGCCATACCAAAATTTTGTACAAGCTGCTTTACAGAAGACTCCCTAAAACTTACATTAAGAAATTTTGTACCTGTGTCATCACACCAGCATTTCTTTATGGCATGAAATAATGCACATCCTATGATTTGGAAGTTCTTTTTTGTGTTTTGATCTGGTGATGGTTTTGGGTTTTTCTTCCTCATGATTGCTTTTGCTGAGTAATATGAATAGATTATTCCATAGAATAGTATTGTTCAGGCTGGGAAAAAAAAACAAACGGGGAGGAGGTACACACCTGTGTGGTCATCAGTAGGATGTTCAGGAATAACTTTTTTCAGACTGACTGAAGAGAAAGACCAGAATATTATTTGTTACTAGGTAACAATTAAAATAAAAAGTGGATGTACTGATGGATGTTCAATTCCTTTTGCATTCCAGTTGTCTTAAGTCCAGTGTCAGGAACCTCCACAGCATTAGCTCAGAACTATTTTTTTTTTTAAATAATGTAGTCTAAACAATGCTGATTATAATGGCTTGCTTTTTTGTGCTTAGGAATAGTTTTCACTATTGTTTTGCTCAGACATAGGATAATTTTTTTTCTTCACTTCATAGCAGCAATGACAAATATCTTCTGTAACTAGACTGTTTTTCTATGTCATTGTGATACTCCCACTTGAAACTATGATTTACATTTACTTGGAAGGGCACGTGAAGATTCAGACTGGATCCCTGTGTCCTATATTAACGCTAGCTCTTAAAAATCCTAAATAATTTGTCGCACCAGCAAGTTTAAGGTTTCAAAGATATCTGGAGAACAAATCCTGTGAGTTACTAAATTGGTCTAATGAGAATAAATGCAAAGCTTTTCTTTCCCTCCACAGATCGAACTTTTTGAGTTCAAGGGGGAGGACCTCACTGATGAAGAAGATGGTGGCATCATCCGAAGAATCCGCAAAAAAGGGGAGGGCTACTCCAGGCCCAATGAGGATGCACTTGTAGAGAGTAAGTGTTGTTTCACAAATAGTGAATGGATTTGCTGTTGTGGGATGGCAGAACCTTTTCACATTCTCCAAGTGCATATCCTGAGGGAGAGGAATATGTGGCTTCTCTTTTCTGCACTAAGTAACTTAACCTAGAGTAAGCTTTCCTTCTCCTGTTTCTAGCAAGGTTTACATTTTCCAGCAGCAACTGTGTTTTCTGGTGATACTGAATCTGTTGAAGTGCTTATCTGATCACAAAAGGTGATTGAGCCTCATAAAGTATTTCCATGTGCTGAGGAACAAGAGGGGAAGTCATTCTGGCACTTGTCATCAGAGTGGAAAAAACAAACACTTAAATGAACAACAACACAAAAGGGGGTTGTTAAATTTAACAGCAGAAATTCTGTTTGCTGCCAGTAGCTGCCATGCCATAGGCAGCTACTCAAAGAGAAAAAACTGCTTAGAAGGAGGCTTTGGCACTTTGTGTGTGCTGCCTGCCTGTATAGAGCTCCCTGTGCACTCCTGGGTACCTGCCCACTGCCACACATAGATGCCTTCTGATTTCTCTCTCTGTTGTTCTGTTTTTTGTTACCAGTCCAGTTTGAAGGCCGACACGGAGATCGTGTTTTTGACAAGCGGGAATTGCGGTTTGAGATCGGAGAAGGTGAAAACTTTGATATTCCTCATGGTCTGGAGAAAGCAATTCAAAAAATGGAGAAATCAGAGGAATCTGTGTTCTATCTCAAACCCAGGTATGCAGTTTCAGGTGTTTGATACAGGAAGGGGTTATACTAATCATCTGGCAAGAAAGAAATGTTTTGTTATAATGCCTTTCAGCTTTTTTCAGTGCTGTGGTGAAAACTGGGATTGGCCCCAAAAAATTGATGTATGAGAAGTATCGAGCTAAGATTGCTTTGCCACTTCCTAGTGAAGCAGTAGCAGTCCAGAAAAAAATTACTTAAGTTTCTGTAATGTTGACCTCTGAATATTTTTTAAAAATGTTGTTGCTCTCTAACTTGGATATTTGTGACCCCTTTTCATGACTGCTTACTGTAAAGCAGTGTTGACTTGGATATAGGCAGAATTTTCTCTTTACAGTGAGAACACATCTGAAATGAGTGGAGGTGCATGGATTGTTTTTGTCAAACTTTAATTTTTTTCAGTTTTTAATGAGTTTTTTTAAACTGTAACTGAGCCTGATGGGAGCAGAAGAGGAAAGCAATCTGACCTAGAGGGTTTTCCTGCTAATATGCAGCCTTCTTACTGGAGTTGCACTGCAGTACCTTTCTGTAGGCATTTCCTGTTTATCAGGTGGTTAGTAGTGTGTTAAGTGTACAGCTGCTCACTTAATCTTGGTATTTATTGTCTTTGCTTTTCTAAGAATAGAACTAAAATACAGGTGCTCTGAAGGCAACACTCAGACCTTGAATATTAACTATGATAGGTGTAACTTGAGAGTTAGTTGTTTTGTTTTGGCTTCTTTTTTTTTTGGATGAAGGGATTACTTGTTTTTCCTTAAAGTAAACTAAGGTAATGAAATAATAGGAACTGTTCAAAGATTAATGAAGTCCACACTATGTTTCTCTTATTTTCTTCTGCCTTGTACTTGCTAATTTTAGAATTGTACCTAGAATTCTTCAAGCCTTTGTCTTGTAATAATAATTTATGCGCATCCGAAATTTACATGGATTTTTTGTCTCCATCTTCCTATATAGCAAATAGAACTGGATGGATAGTTTTGAACTCTCTTCTTTATAATTTTTGTTTCTCCTCCCCACCTCCATTTTACAGCTATGGTTTTGGAAGTGCTGGGAATGAGAAATTCAAGATCCCTCCAGATGCGGAGCTGCAGTATGAAGTGAAACTCAAAAGCTTTGAAAAGGTGAGAACAAGAGATGAAATCCCAAAGAGATCCAGGGGTGGGGGGAAAAGTGGGAGTGCTGCTTAAACGATGACAATGGAATCCTTGGATGGTGATGTAAAACAGGGAGGCCACTGTTTCCAGAGATAATGGTGACGTGCTGGGAGCTCTTGGCTGAAATGATCCCTATTCTTCCTGTATCCCTGTCTGTTGCCATCTCTCGTGCTCTAAGCCATTAGCAGTGCAAACCTCTGCTTTTCCAGACTTATCTCAACCATACTGTTAGTGACAAACAACGTAGCTACTTGATTTCCCTAGAAGTTGTAGTGAAGTTGACTGGAATTGTTCCCATTTGGGTAGGCTAAGGAGTCCTGGGAAATGAACACGGATGAGAAGTTGGAACAGAGCGGCATAGTGAAGGAGAGAGGCACTCAGTACTTCAAGGTAAGTTGTAGTCCCCAAGTAATAATAGCATTTCTTAGTCCATGTCATGAGTTGATAATGATGTTTACAGCTTCTGTCATTTCTGAGTGGTGTTTATGGTATTCTGTGAGATTTTGCAGGGGGAACTGGGGGGAAATGTGTCTTAAAAAAAAGAAACTCAGTTGGATTATTCAAAGAACTAACTCTGCAGGGAGTTTTCTGTAACAGCTGTTTGCTGTATCTGCAGATTACAGTGTGGGGTGTACAGTATTTCAGTTCCTGCTGTGGGACAGTGCCATGAATGAACAACGTGAATTTGAGTAGAGATGTGTGGAGAAGCTGTTTAAAGCAGTTTGACCAGCTAAAGGAAGAGTTTCCTATTATCTTTGTATTGCATTTTGAGAATGCCCCATCTTCCCTTATTTTTGCATCAAAAGTTGAATGTGAGGGGAGGATTTCAGTGCAGTATTAATGCTGGCATATACCCCTAGCACTAGTCGGGAACCAGTTAAGTATTCCTAAAGATTTTCTGATCCTGTGCAGGAATGGCTCTCAGAAGTAGTATATTTTTGATGATAGAAGTTACTTTTTGATCAAATGGGGTTTTTTAGATCTCCTGCTCAAGGCAGGCAAAAGGGACTTGAGGGAGATAAAAGTTACTGTGATGATCTGTGTGATAATTGAACTGCCTTGTTTGCAGGAGGGGAAATACAAGCGGGCAGCATTGCAGTATAAGAAGATTGTGTCCTGGCTGGAGCACGAGTCGGGACTCTCTGAGGAGGAGGAATCAAAAGCCAAAAGCCTGAGGCTTGCTGCTCACCTTAACTTAGCTATGTGCCATCTCAAGCTAAAGGAATACTCCCAGGCTTTGGAGAACTGCAACAAGGTAGTAGGAGTTTGTTTATTCTTAAACTACACAAGCAGTCTGGCAAGTTTATCTCTTGCTTTAAAAATTTAGGGACAACTGGCCATGTGGTGTTAGGTCTTTCTTACCAGCTGTCACTTGGGTAGTACAGAATTTTTAGTGCACTCAAAATATCCAACAGATTATTTTCATAATTAGTGCCCTTTGAACATCTTTTACTAACTTGCTGCTACATTGAGAATACTCAAATATTTAGAAATAAAAAACACTTGAGATGTGGTGAAGGTAGTCATGTTGGCAAAGCTCTTTCAAGGAGCAGCATTAGTCCCTGACTAAATCTTTGACTGGTTCTCTTGTCAAATAGCCTACTATATTCATTCCTCTTTGTACTTACTTCTACTGTATTCCACTCACTTTATTAGTAAGCCCCGACAAAACTCATAAGTCTACAGCAGAAGGTGCAGTTCCTAGCAGTCTCTAATGTTCTGACTGCATATCATTTTTATAAAAGGAAAATAATTAGTGTATGTGGTATGATTTTGGTTTTTTTGAATGCAGGCACTTGAATTGGATAGCAACAACGAGAAAGGCCTCTTCCGGCGTGGAGAAGCTCACTTGGCTGTCAATGACTTTGAGCTGGCCCGAGCAGATTTCCAGAAAGTGATACAGCTTTATCCAAGTAACAAAGCTGCCAAAGTGCAACTGGTGACTTGTCAGCAAAAAATACGGGAGCAGCATGAGAAGGAGAAAAAGATGTATGCCAACATGTTCCAAAGGCTCGCAGACAAAGACTTGAAGGTAAGTAACACTACTCCGAAGATTACAGGAGGTGGTGTCATGTGTTAGACAAGGAACAGTGGTTTAGGTACTCAGCTTGCTTCTTATTACAGGTAATTAATAGCAGGAAAACACTCAAGTAGTCTCCTTTGGGGATTAGAGATGGAACTCAAATGCCAACAGTCAGAATGATTGGGCCATCTAGTTGGAACGGGAAAAAACCAGCAGTACCGTCCATTGCACAGAAAGCTTTTGCCTGTTTTGACTGAATTTGCAACAGGCCAGTGTTAATCAGAACGCAGTTGAAGTGATGAGATGTGAACATGACAGTGTTCTAGAACTGCAAAAAGCACCTATTCCTCTAGAACCTGTTGCAAAGAGCAGGCTGTTCTGGTGGCCGGGGAGCCCATCTAGTGAGAACTTGTCTGTCGTACAGAGGGTGCTGAGCACCATCTCGTTTGTCATGGAGACATTAGGATGTGGTCGATGGTCTCAATCACAAAAGTCACAGATAGATTATGAAGTGTCAGTAGATTCATTATTCTGCTGTATGGGTGGTTTTCCTAATAAGCTTTCACTAGAATTTTAGTTAATACCCAGTTAATAATGGCAGTATGTGAATACAGGTTGTAACAAGATTGTATCAGCTAGCAAGAAACATTTCAGGTTACTGGTGAGAATCGTGTATCCTAAGAAAATAT
Source organism: Illadopsis cleaveri (assembly GCA_013399915.1). Taxonomy (NCBI): domain Eukaryota; kingdom Metazoa; phylum Chordata; class Aves; order Passeriformes; family Timaliidae; genus Illadopsis; species Illadopsis cleaveri. The sequence continues at coordinate 361,670 of VXBB01009307.1, read as the reverse complement.
TCTGGTCCTTTTCCCTAAATCTGATGATCTAGAAGGACAAGATAGACCTGTAATTTCTCAGATAAATCTGGGATTTTTATCAGACTGAAATTTCCTCAGTAACACCCGGGAGTACAGAAGCTTTATCTTGTGAGGCTATTTTCACCTTTCCAGAATATGCATGGAGAACATAAAAAATTGTTGGATATTGGTACAGTAATTTCCTTTACTTAACTGTGTCACTGAGTCTTTGCAGAGGCATGGTGTCCTGAGATGAGTGTATCCTGACAGTTCAGCTGTTTCAGACTGTCAGCTGACAATTTTCTACATGAAATGCTTCACTTTATCTCTTCTTTTTTTTGGCTAAAGCAGCCTGATTTCTGCAGTCTTTGCTTATTGGAGATTAAAAGAAAGTATTCTGTCCTTCTAGACATAGTGATGTCAAGCCACACAGTATCTTGATTTTGGTAGGCTTTAATAAAAATTCTCAGAAAGATAAAGCAACTGAACTAGAATTATTTCACTAGGCATCTTCACTTGGGCATCTTCACTTTTGAAATGGGAGGATTTAATTGCCAGCTGTCAGGTTCTGTTTTGAAAGTTCCTTTCAGCTAGCACAGCTGCTGGGAATCTGGCTCCTTCCACTGGGTGTGAGGTATAGCAAGATCTGTTGAGATAGGAAGAGTAGATTGCTGAAACAAGCTATACCCACTAAAAGTACAAAAGCCTTTGTGCTTCCTTCAGCTCCTAAGACAGCTAAGTGGTAGAGTAATATTCTTGGCAGAAGGCAGACTCATGGTCTTTGCACTGCAGACTCTTCTGGAAGAGATACTGGAAAAACAGGGCACTTAGTCCCAGTTTCCCTGTCTGCTTGGGATAGAACCAGTTTAAAGTTGTAGAATCCTTTAGGTTGGACTCCAGCCAAATGTAAATGAAAGGTTATTGTTTGGCATCTAACACTGGACACAGGATTCGTGGTGTGGCCTCACCATTGCCAAATACAGGAGGATAATCCCTGCCCTGGTCCTGCTGGACACACTGTTGCTGATACAGGCCTGGATGCCACTGGCCTGGTGAATTCTTCCCACCAAGTTGGATGATCTTGGGAATGTGCATTGTGCTGTTTGTTTTTTTTTTTTCTCTGAGCCATCTGGCCTGCCTTAAATGGATATGGTTTTATATGAAATGGGATTGATGGAACTATAAACTGTGAAGAGTGCTTACTCCCTGGGCCTGTCTTGAGGTAGTTTTCTTGCAAGAACTTGTTTTTCTGTTTCTGCATTTATAGTGCTGCTTTACTCTAGCTCCAGCAGTGTCTATTAGTGATGGTGTAGTAGAAGTTCAAAGTTCTGGAGAAGAGAGTATGTTTATTAAAGGCCTGATAGCTAAGAAGATAGCTTGGACTGCAGTTCTGATATTCCTGACAGTCTGTTAAATTCAACAGCCACTCTTGCATCAGTAGTTAATTTCATTAATTTGAAAAGTTCACATATGTGAAGTGTGAATTTTTGAAGGTCAGGGTGTTTATCACCTTATCTTAAGCCCAGGATTGCTAGCTGTCAGATTATCTGTGGAGAGAAGACTTAGCTCTTGTGTGCTTTATGGAATGCTTCTAAGCATGGAAAATTGACCTTTGATGCATGAATGTTCTTTTAAATGTGGTTTTGTGTTGCAGCCAAGTTGGTGTAAGATTTTAAGGGTTCTGCCCCTTTTCCCCTCTATTCCCCTCTCCCAGCATTGTATGCTTAAGACTTTGCTTGGTTTTGTCTGGCTCTCGTCTAAGATCATCATAAATCAGATGGCTCAGGATGCTGGGCTGACAGGTGGAATAACAATTTCATTGCAGTAGGTTTTGAGATGAGCAAGCCAAGACATTTTTACCTCTCTTTACTGTGCTTGAAAAATACTGCAAGGTCAGGATGTGCTGGTTATGTCCTATTGCAAAAGCTGACCTTGGAGCCCTTCCTCATGGCTCTCTTCCTCTTTTATGAGGAAGGTGCACAAGGAAAGGGCTTTAGAGCAGCCACATTGTCAGATTATATCTCCTTCCAGTTAAGCTCTTGCACAGGACATCCAAATCACTGTTGTTGAGTTTGAAGTCTCTCTTCACAAAACTAGTTGTCCAATAAAGATACTTCTTATGATGAGTGCAAGTGTGTCTCACTCAAGCTGGGTTGGGGTAGGCCATGGGAATGGCTGAAAATGAATGAGATTGATATTGAAGCAGGGCAAAAGCAGTTCCTGAAGAAGCTTTGTAAATGAATTTCAATTAATAGACTTCTAAGAAATTGTTGTGTGGCAAGTGGGTGCAGACCACATTAAGAATCATAACCACCTAATACCTGTATTATATTTTGGCCTCCTCAGTGGTGATTCTGGTTTCTCAGATGCATGAATTTTTTTAGTTTCTCTTGGCTGAAGATCCTAATATCTTAATTCAGTCTGGCAGGGTAGACAAGCTTTCCAAGTAATAAGAATCAAACAATGTTTGTGCTAGCAATTTTGTATAACATACTAATATATTTTCTTGTCTCTCCATTTAGTCATCTGCTACTCTTCAGACAAGCCACACTGGAGATGCAGAAATGAAAGATGCGCAGAATGGAGTTGAAGATAAATCAGAAGTTGAAGCAGAAGCATAAAAACCCCCCTATTCTATTAGTTTTGTAAATGAAAGAATTTCCAGTGAATTAGACCTTTATTTTTCTACCTGGTTGGATAGTGGCTTCAAGGGAGCAGAGGCTGAAGCCACCATGCCACAGTCAGTTACAGCTTTATGTGGCTGTTCAAGAAGCTGAGTGGCAGCATAAATCTGGTTTAATCCTAGTGACTTTATTTATTCATTCAGCCTCTGTTACTGTTTGGGTTCTGTCTGGATTTACTCTGCTTGGTTTATTTGCATTTTCATAGAATCATAGAATGGCTTGAGTTGGAAGGGACCTCAGAGATCTAGTTCCAAACTCCCTGCCATGGACAGGGACACCCTTCACTAGACCAGGTTGCTCAGAGCTCCATCCAGCCTGGTCTTGGACACTTCCAGGGAAAGAGCATCTACAGCTTCTCTGGGCAGCCTGTTCCAGTGCCTCACCACCCTCTGAGTAAAGAATTTCGTCCTAATACCTAATCTTAACCTGCCCTCTTTCAGTTTGAAGCCATCACCCTTTGTGCTGTCACTACTTGCCCTTGTAAATAGTCTCTCTCCATGTGTCTTGTAGGCTCCCTTTAAGGTACTGGAACACCACAGTTTGGTCACCCCAAAGCCTTCTTTTTCCCAGCCTCAACAATCCCAGTTCTCTCAGCCTTGTCTCGTAAGGAGAGGTGCTTCATCCCACTAATCATCTTGGTGGGCCTCCTCTGGACTTGCTCCAAAAGGTCGATGTCCTTCCTGTACTGGGACCCCAGAGGTGGATGCAATGTTCCAGGTGAAGTCTCACCAGAGCAGAGGGTCAAAATCCCCTCCCTCCCCTGCTGCCCATACTGCTTTGGATGCAGCCCAAGTTACAATTGGCCTTCTGGGCTGTGAGTGCACATTGCCAGCTCATCTCCAGCCTCTCATCCAACAGCACCCCCAAATCTTTCCTGGCAGGGCTGCTCTGGGTCATTTCATCCCCTCAGCCTTTATTGATACCAGGGGTTGCCCCAACCCAGGTGCAGCACCTTGCACTTGGCCTTATTAAATCCTTGTAAGTTTCACATGGGCCAACTTCTCAGACTTGACCAGGTTGCTCTGGGTGGCATCCTGTCCTTCAGGTGTGTCAACTGGATGGCTCAGCTTGGTGCCACCTGCAAATTTGCTGAGGATGCACTCTACCCCTTCATCCGTGTCATTAATGAAGATGATAGTAACACTGGTCCCAGTATGGACCCCTGAGGGTCCCAGTATGGACCCCTGAGGGACACCACTTGTCACTGGTGTCCTTTGGGACACTGAGCCATTTACCACTAGCCTGTAGATGTGACTGTCCAACCAATTTCTTACCCATCAAACAGTCCACCCATTGAATCCATCTCTCTCCAATTTAGAGAGATGGATGTTGTGGGAAACTGGGTCTAAGGCAGAAAATTACAGAAATGGAGGTAAATAACACCTGTAGCCCTTCCCTTGTCCACTGGTGGGATCCATCATTGAAGGCCACTAGGCTGCTCAGATGGGACTGGCCCTTGGTGAAATCTTGCTGGCTGTCCCCTCCCTGTCCTCCATGTGCCTTAGCACAGCATCTAGGAGGATCTGTTCCGTGATCTTCCCGGGCACAGAGCTGAGGCTGACAGATTGGTAGTCCCCATTTTGTCTTTTCTTTCTGGTTCCAGCTTGCTTTATTCCCAGATTCTGCTTTCTAAATTTATTTCCCTTGATTTGCTTCAAGTAATCATGTTTTTCAGGAGTCCTCACGCGAGACTTGAGAACAAATTGGCTCTCCCAGTTCTTCTGCCGTGGGATTGCCCTCTTTCCCCTTGCTCAGTAGGGAGTCCCTTCCATTAAGTATTGTAACCTTTCTTGTATGCCTCCTCTTTGCAAATTGCTGAAGGTGAAGACTGTGAAGTCACAGCTTAAGTAATAAAGCTCCAATTAAACTCAAGAAAACTGAACTTTTCGTGGGTTTTTATTGGAATTTGCACAGAATTCAGAGGATTTACTGTTCTTTGGTCATTCAGTGTTTTCTTGTCCACATAGCCAGTGTTCTGATTATTTTTCTGTGTTGTTTGTTCATTACCATAGAAAATTCCCACAATATTTGATACAGTATTTACCCGTATATTTGAGAAAGGGAAAAAATCATGTGGCTGGAAACTGCAAAAAGCAAGTCTGTAACTCATGCATAGAGCTTATTCTGTGTTCATATTGCTACCTTCCTCTTTACCCACCACATTGTAAAACTGGACCAGAGGAAAAACAAAAACAACAATATACCTGAAACTGACTGGCTTTGAAGTGAAAGTGAGTGATAATGGCTTACATATTGCAAATACTTTTAATGAACTACAAACTCCAGAGTGATTCTAATGTCTGCTTACCCAGTTCTCACAAGAAAGCTATTACTCAGTATTCTGCTTCTTTCTGCAGTTTGTGTGTCTTGTTTGGGGGTGGGTGTGCTTTTGAATTTTGTGTGGGCTCTTGGTTGAGGTGGGCTTTTTTGTTTTTCTGAAGGCATGGAACATGGTACTCAAACTCAACTGTTTATCCTGTCATGTAGTGTTAAATTCAGCATCTCCAGTGTCCTGTTCTGAGACAGGGACAGCAGGGACATTTCTTTCACCTGCTCTGCAGAGGAAAGGTAGAAAATATGTCCCTCTCAGATTAAAATAAATGGATTTTTTTATGGTGTGAAAGATGTCTTTGCATGGCATGGCATGGACTGGAATTTGTATGTATATTGCAGAGAGTATCCCTGTTTTAACATGTAATACAACGTGAATTCCTGGTCTCCTTTGCTGAAACAGAAATACTGTGTAAGCACTTAACTCGTAGGGGCTGGGGGAGTGCCAGGGCCTGTCTGCAGCAGTGCCAGCCCAGCTGGGGCCCTGGAACTGTCACCAAACTGGTGCAAGCCTTGCTTGGAGTGCTGCCCTGCCTCTGGGCCCCAGAGTCAAATTCAAATTCAGCACCTGCTGTTGGCTTGGAGCATGGTTAGAGAGCTGGGAGCTGCAGTGCTCTGAATCTCATGGTGGGTGGCATAGGACAGAGGCAGGAGAGGTGCTTGGGAGGTCACTCCGCTTAAAGAAATGCTGGTTTCATTTGCTTAATAAAGCCTTAGGGTTGCCAGGTACTGGGGGTGATTGTCATGAGCTCTGACTGTAGTAACAACCCTGTGTATGTGAAAAACTTGTACCAAAGTGCTACCCCCTCTTGTGGAAAACAACACTTTGAGTGTCAGCAGGGGTTACAAGAAGGGATTTGTAGACCTAGAAAAACAGTTAAGGGGGACAGGAATGCCCAGCCAAAGTACTTGTTCTTCAGCAAGTAAATACCTTGATTTGTTGCAAATTATTCCTGGAAATACAAGCCTCTGTGGCTGAAACTGGTTTTGCTGCTAAAGCACAGGGCCAAGTCCTGATGATAAATTTCTAATTGTTGAACAACAGTTTTCAAAAATCTCCCACAGGCATGATAGTTGTATATGTTTCTGAAAGCAAAAAGTGATGATTTCTGTGGCACATCTAAAAAAATCTAGTCAATGGTGCATCTGTTGTTAAGTGTGAGTCTTGGAAGTACCACTGTGCCCTTGTTGTTACTACATAAACTATGAAATGTTTGAGAATGTAAATCTATTATTAAGAACACTAAACATGCCCTGTTCAGGCAGCTGCACAGACGTTCCGTGCTGTCTTTAAAAGTGGGTCTGGTTGCCGGCAGAAGGTGGCATACTGGTATTTGTAAGTGAGGTCATGCATGTAAACTTCAACTATAAACTTCGTTATGTATGTCCTTATAGAAAAAAAACCAAACAATGCTTAAAATAAACAGTTACAGTACTGACTTTGTAAACCACACCCGTCTGTCTCTGCGTGTATCCATCCTTTGCGGTGTGCGGTGTTTTGTGGAGCGGCGCGGTCCGGGGGCAGCGGGCAGGCTCTGCCGCCGCCCCGCCCCGCGCTCCCGCCATTCCCGGCGCGCCTGCGCTGCGGAGCCGCCGCGCCCGGTTCGGGATGCGCTCCGTCAGCTACGTGCAGTGCGTGGCGCTGGACTTCGCCGGCAGCCTCTTCCCGCACGCCATCTGCCTGGGGGACGCCGACAACGACACGGTCCGAGCCCGGAGCCCGGGATGGGGCGGGCGGGGCCGGGTCGGGGCAGCGGGCCCAGCTGGGGCTGCCCACGGGGCCGCCTCAGTGACGGGGCTGAGGGGAAGCACTGAGCGGCTGGTGCGGCCCCAGGGCAGGTGCCAGGAAGAGCCGACGGGGCTTCCAGCTCTGGGGACGCACACGGGGCCTGAGTGGTGTAAGGGACGCAGGGCTTTGGTCAGAGCCCCCCAGGAGTTCCCCTGCAAAGGGAATGTTGGCTGGGCCGCAGCGGCTCAGGACTCACCCTTGGTGTGGCCCGGGTGGTGCAGAGCCAGAGGGGAGCTTAACTTCTGCTTAGTAGACACTCAGCTGTCACAGTGGTGGGGATGTAGTGGTGCTTCGCTGGGCACAGCAGATCACAAACAGGGTAGAGTCAAGTCTCGGTGTCTCTTGATCCGTGTGATGGATGGATGTGCATTGGGAGTGTTGCTGTCAGCCCCAGAAATGGTTGGCTTTGATTTGTCTGTAACTAGGGAGAGGTTAGCTTAACCACCTGTGTGTCAACTGTTTCTTGTCCTCAACAGTCAAGTTTTTTACAGCCTTATCCTGGAAAGTGTCATGGCTAGCAATACAGTAGATGATTAAAGGGATTTCCCCATAAGGAGTTGTTCTGTAGGATCAGGTGTGCAGGGTGTTATGAAATGCACAACATTTAAATACACAGAAGCATGATGCAGGAGATGGGATAATGGGAGTAGGCTCATCAGCATGGCTGGTTGGTGATTTTTAGAAATCTTCTTTAAAGAAATAATCACCACTCTGAAATCCCTTTACCTCTTCAGCAGTGAGATCGAACATCCTGTGTAAATGTGATGTAAGTGTTCTTGCACTCTCTTCCTGGATGATTATATTTTTGTCATTGCCATCATCTTCCTTAGGTGATTCAAGTCAATCTAGATTGAAGGATGGAGTCATGATGATTGTTTTAACATCCAGGCAGGATGTTAAAACAGTCAGTGTCACAACTCTGGAACAATTAATGGAGAAACAGTGGGTAATAGGATTTTGCTCTAAGGAGCTGTTCTCCATCTCTTTTATCTGCAAGAATAAAATTAGGGCTTTTGTATTTTCCCAGACCTTCCATTTTGATTCAAGATTGTCTCTTTAGTTCATTTTGTTTTGCTGCTTCTTCCCACAGAATGATTTTTAGATATGAATTCTGATTTTTTTACTGTTGAAGGAATACTGTTGATGTAATTGTGGCTTTCTTCTTACTAACCCAATTTTCTTGTACAGCTGAATGAACTCGTGGTGGGAGACACCAATGGAAAGCTCTATGTTTACAAGAATGATGATAGCAAGCCCTGGGCTGTGCGATCTTGCCAAGGAATGGTCAGTTCTTGACAAAATTTCTAAATGATTGGGCCTTTTGGTGTATGTGCAGCCAGCTGTCCTTGTCCTTTGCCTAGGAGTATGTAGGCTGGAGAGGAATGGCAGCCAGAACTGATTCTGATGTCTTTCATGCAATTATTCAAGACCCTGCTTTTGCCTACAGCCCCATGGGCTGGAACTGATGAGCAAATTAATGGACAAACATAGAAACGGGGCTTCTCTCCCACCTTTACCCTGCTCTGTGCACTGTGGGTTTTGCCCCAGGGCTCTGGCCAGTTGTATTTCTGTCCCTTGACTGTGCTCTCCTTCTTAGATATGAATTCTGATTTATGGGAGAATCAAGAGATTCTTTCTGGGAGGGGAGGGGGTGGGGCAGAGGTTTATCCCAGGCCGCTGGGTTGAGTTGCCTTTTCTCATGGACTGCCTCGTTTTCTTTTGCAGCTCACGTGTGTCCGTGTGGGAGATGTGTGCAATAAAGGAAAGGTGAGAGGAGCCAAACTCTTCCCAGCTGTCTGTAGGGCATGTGGGAGGTGGTCAGAAGATTTAGGGTCATGTCATGTGCTGAGTGTGGAGGAGGCCAGACTGCACATGCTGTCTCTCCAGGAACTGCCTTTACTCATAGATAAGAGTTTTAGCACTACTGTTTTTAAACTGTTCCTCTGTTTATATGTAACTGGTATTTTTCTGTGAACCTTATGCAGGTTTTAGAGAGCAAGGAAATCCATCCTATCTTCAGAGAGCACTTCTGATTTCCATGTGCCCTTGTGGGAGCACCGCAAGGCTTTGGTGGTTTGAGGGTTGCTCGTTTTGCTCAGTGGCTTTTGCCTTTCTTGGGCTGGTGTCTGCTCTGGGCTGTGGTCCTTCTGCCACTTGGCTCTGTGCATTTAAGGTCATCTAAACAAGACTGAGACATGGAATAGTCTGGACTCCCAAGCAAATTCCACTGGGTCTACTATGACTCCTTTTGTTGGATTGCTGTTTCTGGGGGTTAAACCAAGACCAATGAGTCCAAAGGTCCCTGCCTGAAATACTGTAGCTCTGTTTCCTCTAGTGGGGAGCAGAGCTGACGTGGGCATTGAGAAAGCCTGACATTGTTTGAGGATTGCTCACACACCAGTTTGACACTGTAGTCTGACAAAGATGAACAAGAAGTTTGGACCCTCCCAGTAGCAGCGAAGTTTGTGTGCTGTCCAAAATCCCCCTGTTCCCACTGTAGCAGTCATTGCTCTTGATCGATCTACCCCTGTGTCTTCCTTTGCCCTGCTGTGGGACAGCTTCTACACTTTCTAAAAGAGGAAGAATCAAAAGGTTTTTCTCTTCCCTCACAGAATTTCGTGGTGGCAGTGAGTGCAGAAGGCTGGTTTCATCTTTTTGACCTGACTTCTCTGAATTCAAAACACCCAGATGCTTCAGGCCACCATGAGTTGGCGGGGGCAGAAGAGCAGAAGCCAGTGTTCAAGCAGCACATTCCTGCCAACACCAAGGTCATGCTCATCAATGACATTGGTGAGCCACAGAGCTGGAGTGGGAATACAGGATGAAGCAGTTTGTGTGTGAGGCAGTGGGGAGAGAAGGTGAGGGGGACTTGCAGAGGGAAATTACTGTCTTGCTGGAACAGACACTCCAGCAAACCACAGCCAAGTCATGGAAGGGAGGAACAAGAACTTCAGGAATTTTTCTGAAGTGCAAGCTTTCATTATGTGGTTGGGGTCCTCAGGGATGCTAACTATGGAAACCAGCAGAGTGGTTTCTGAATGTTTGGGCACTTAGGACTTGAGAGAGTCCATCTGTCTTCCTCCTTTCCTGCAGATGGAGATGGGAAGTGTGAGTTGGTGGTGGGTTACACTGACAGGGTGGTCCGTGCCTTCCGCTGGGAGGACTCGTTGGAGAATTCAGACCATGTCTCTGGGCAATTGATCCTGTTGAAGAAATGGCTTCTAGAAGGTCAGGTAAGGAAAAAGGATGTTCAGAGCAGTATTTGTCATACAGTCTTCAAGAGGTGGCTTTTTCAAGAGAAAAAGCACAGAATCTCACTCCTATGAACAAAACAATTGTCATGTTGATGGCTTGAGAGGAGATTTGCCCGGTGATTTTTCTGTGCAGCTGGTAGGTTGGTCTGAGAAGCAGTTGCTCTTGCCCAACAGGAGAGCATTAGTGTGAAGTAATAGTGGTTTTTTAAAGTGGCTTTTGGTAGGGAACCAACCTTTTACTGAACTTGGACATTTTGCTTCCAGCTGCATTTGTGCAGCTGCTGCTCAGCTCTATCAGACTTGCCATATTCAAATTTAGTTGGAGGGAGCACTGTAAACCTTTTGGAGCTCTTGGCTCTACCCATGTTTTTCTTTGGCTATAGGTGGACAGCCTGTCTGTGAACCCAGGCCCTGGTGGCTCACCAGAGCTGATGGTGTCCCAGCCGGGCTGTGGCTATGCCATCCTGCTGTGCACCTGGGACACGGAGCAGCGGGACGCAGCCGCGGGAAGGGACGGATCTGCCCCGAGCAGGTGAGGAGTGTTACAGCAGGAAGGGATGGATCTACCCCAGGCATTCCTGCAGGGGCACATGAGCACATGCCACTGTGGATGCCTGTTACGAGGGGGTGCCACCACATCACTGTTGTGAATCAGTGGGTGCAGTCACTGTCCTTGCTTCAGTGACCTGCTGTGCTGCTGGCACCTCGTCACTTAAGCCTGCCTGCACTCAGGCTTCCATGAACATTCTTCATGTCTCTGTCACAAAGATGAATGCTGCTGCTTTCCTTGTATTCCACTCTATTCTTGAATTGGGCAAAGAGAGTGGCAAAAACTGCTCCCTGAGGGTTCCTCACTACTGGGAGCTAATGTAGGGAACTGAGTGACCTAGATTTCCAGAGAAGGGTCATCAGATTGCAGGGTGACAGCTGAGAGACTGGGATAAACCAAATACACCTGAAGCACAGGATAAAACTGGGCTTATTCCCTTGTTTTCTGCAGGTGAGGCAATTAGAAGTTTTCCTAAGGAAACCCCTGGCAGCCAGTGCTGTAAACCACAACCACAGCAACCAGGATGAGGAGTGAAGTGCTTGTTACTGTCTTGGTGCTGGAAGGACCCTGGCGGGCAATTTATGTGCTTCTGTGGTGTTCTGTGAAACTTCAAGGCAGACACAAAAAACTGCAGCAGGAGGGGACCTAGGCAGGTCTCCTTGATGTCTTGGAGAACTCAGTGGAATGGTATCCTGTTAGCCAGAAGCCAGGCCCAGATGTGGTCTCTGGGTGGTGGTCCCTGTTCAGTATGGGCAGATACTTTGTGAGAGAAAAGCAGCCAGGCTTATGTAACAGTAATGATAAAAATTGTCCTTTTTTTCCTTCATTGAAATACAGGCCTTACTGATTTTTTTTTGAGCGCTTTTTTTTTCTTTTTCTGGTGCATCAAATCATTCTGGGTTTGTGTTTTTAAAAATTGGCACGTTTCTTTAATACCTGAGGTGGCATGCATTTTCTTCCTTTACCATTAAAGGGCTCAACCTGTTCACAAACTCTGTCACTGTCTGGATTTGCAGAGCTTTGGAATACACTGCACCTGAAATTGTTCTGAGACAATCCCAGGCGTAGTTCCCTGAATTTTCCCAGTTGTCTTTCCCTTTTCCCTAGTGAGGCCCCTGTTCGAGATGTGATTCTGCACCAAACGTCTGGACGGATTCACAACAAGAACGTCTCCACTCATCTGATTGGAAGCATTGCCCGAGGTGAGAGGTCAGCAGCTTGGGGTCTCCAGCCCAGCAGTTGCACCTGTGTTTTTTCAGTACATCAATCCAGAATGAAATCAGATTTCCTATGGTAGAAAAATAACTGTGAGAAGCAGCTGCAGGAACACAGGGATCTCAGCTTCTCGTAGCTAGCTCCCAAAGACAGTTGGACGTTTGCATGTGAGCTTTTTATAGCCTTTGTCCTTCCCTAGGTAGCCCTTATCCTTCACTCAGCACAGGAGGTTTTCTCCAGCCTCTGCTGACCTGTATTTAGTCAGTTTGAATGGCTGTCATGCCGTGCTCCTGCAGATGTCCTTGATCCTTGCTTCTGCATGGCTGCAGCTTATCCCCCCTTCTTATTCCCTAGATGCATTTCTTCCTTCCCACAGTCTCATCTTTGTTCTTGCTTTTCAGTATTTGAATCTCGATTTCTGGTGACTCTGTCCTTCTCCTGTGCAGCCCCAACCTCTCCAGAGCTGCTTCCGTATTTCATCTGTATCTTTGTCCTCTGTCTTCTTCCACTGTGTTGTGTTCAGGTCTTGTATTAAAGTCTGCACAGCTGCCAGCTTCTCTCAGCTCTGACACATTGCTCTTGTGTTCAGACTTTCCTTGCACCCTGCCACTGCTTCCCTCCTGTAACTCCTTGTGCTCTGGCCTGGCCTGGTGCCCCTGCTGAACCCTCCTTTGGTACCTATGGAGGATAAACTTTCACTCCTCCTTGAAGTGTGTGGGCGTAATAGAAGGAAGAAAACTCCCAGCAGAGATCACTGTCTCCTGTATCTGCTCTGCCCAAGTATTGCCTCCTGCAGTGCTGTCCAAGAATGATTCAGCCTGTCCAATGTAATTAGAGCTTCTGGACAAGAGCAATCCACTTAACCCCACCCTCTTCCCATTCCTCAGAGGACCTTTCCTGCCCAGTTCCTTAGCTTGTCATGTTTTCAGCATCTCTGATGCTGCTGTGAGCAACATGGTCAACAGAGCATGAAATCAATTATTTCACTGTGTATGAAGCCTTGCATCTATTGAGAGATGTCTGTGAAAAATGAAGGCACACAGGATAAGGGATGGAGAGCAGGCTGTAAAAATGCCCATTGATGCTGGACTGTCAATAAAGAAGCTGCTGAAGAGTGCCATGCTGACCAGTTTCCAAGGGGGACACAGCAGATCTCTTGGATCAGAGCCTGTCTGGGTCCATGTCACTAGGGGCAGTTAAGCACCCAGCCAGCTGGCTTTGCTTTAGGCTGATCTGCAGGAAGGGGGTGGTTTGCAGCTGGGAGTGTGCAGGGGGCTGGAGCTCGGAGCTGTCTATAGGCACTGGAGGCAGGCTCACCTTGTTAACCTACTCTGGGGAAACTGCCTGCTTGCTTTCAGCTCTGCTGGCTTGCTCCTGACTGCCAGGTTTCCTGGGTTCTTCCTCAGGGAGCCAGTGCCTCTCCTACATTGTCACTGAAAGGATTAAATGCAGCTTTCGTTGAATACAGCTCCAGTCCACTCTCTGAGAGTGTCATATTTTTAAAACTTGACCTTGCATGTCTTTTCTTTTTTTAGTAGCTAGGTAGAGAGTTTACTGAAGGGCTGAAGCAGCCCAGGGGTCAGGGGACTCTCCTCTTCAGATTTATTTAGTGACATTTGTCAGTGCTGTCCTGCACACAAGTGGGCAAGGAAAGGAGGCAGCATGGATCAGCTTGGTTTGGATCTTTTTTATTGTTGTCAGGAGAGGGAGGGGATGATGTTTACAAAATGGCATCAACAGCAATAATTTTCTTTTGCACTTACAGGCTCCAGTGAGAACAGTGGCTCAGGTCTCTTTGCCCTCTGTACTCTGGATGGTAAGTCCTGCCACTGCCCTAGACGAAGACCTGTGGGCAGCCAAGGCCCGTCACAAATTCAAAGCAGGGAACCAGGGGCTCAGTGCTTTTGACTTTTAAAAGAAAAGGAAGCTGGGTTTCAGAAACCCTTCAAGGGTCAGGCAAGAGAATTTGATTCAAAGACTCCTTCTGTTCACATATTTTATATGAAGGCACAGAGGGCACTGTGAGGATAGATGCATGTTTATGTTCCACTCTCTCATGGCCAGTGCTCCTGCCCAGTACTGCTGCAGTATATTTGGATAATAGGAGTGTGGTAGGGGAGGTCAAGTGTCCAGTATGGATTTAGCAGCCAAAACCAATAGCCTGTGCTATTAGCAGCTAACTTTCAGCAACCCTGATTGTTGAAGGAGTAGGGCCTAGCATTAGCAAACATCTTGCTCTCTTTTATTGTTTTCAGTGAAGACAGTTGTTTTTTTCTTTCTTCAGGAACACTGAAACTGATGGAGGGAGCAGACAAGCTGCTGTGGTCTGTTCAGGTTGATCACCAGCTCTTTGCTCTGGAAAAACTGGATGTTACAGTGAGTATCTGAAGAAGGTTGGGAGAGAAGAAGACAAAAACTCAGATGGCTTCGTGTATATGAACTTAGGAAGGGCAGAAGGAGTATGGCTCAGCTGGAAAAGGCTGGGATTATCTCAGGATGACACAGTGTTCTGACTGTGGCAGTACATTCTGCACTCAGGTCAGTCTGCCCAGCTGCAAGAGGTTGAGCTGTGTCTGCCTGTTAGGCCCAGCATCCATTTATCCATTCCTAAACTTTTGTCTCCCAGCTGTTCTTCAATCTTACTGCAAAGCTGAATGGTTTTGTTCACTGCTAATACCCTGATTGTCTAAAAGCTCTGACAGTATGTAAGGATTGCAGTATAGAAGAGAGATGAGCTCCAAGTGCAAAATACCTGCATGAGATGTTCAGAAGTGACATCTAGACATTAGTGTTGTGTCTCTGAACCAGCAAGAAAGATTCTTGGCTGTCCCTGGGAGTAGGTGACATCTGTGTGACATGCAGTCCTCTGGTTGCTGCAGGGCAATGGGCACGAGGAGGTGATTGCCTGTGCATGGGACGGTCAGACCTACATCATCGACCACAATCGGACTGTGGCACGATTCCAAGCAGATGAGAATGTCAGTGCCTTCTGTGCAGGTGGGAAGCCTGACTGCAAAGTCAGCCCTCACAGCATTTGCCCCTCAAAGCTACTACTCCCATCTAGGAGACACAGAATCTTTGTCTGCCTGCAGTGAGGAATAATTTCCCTGTGTGCATATTGCAGAAGGCCCAGCTAGCCTTTCCTCTGGTGGCATGGGGGAAAAGTAAGGGTGAGAGAAAGTAATGCTGAGGCTTGGGGTTTTTTTCTTGTCCTTTCTGGAGGTACTACAGTGGTCTCATGTCCCCCACACTGCTTTTTTAATTTGCAGACTTCTAAGCTGTTCTTAAGTGGACATTAGGACCCCATGGAACCAGCCTGAGTTTTGGCTCTGCTCAGTCCCTTCTCTCAGACCTGCAAGAAGCAGTTTGCAAATGCAGCTTCATGCAGTTCAGAGCAGCTTCTTGGAGTGTCTCAAAGGGACTTTGTATACCCAGGCCCATATCTCTGCCCAGGTGCTTGCTGTTTTCTGCTAACAGCTTTGGTACCTCATCAAGAAATGCCAATTTTTTGCTTTCTCTTTTCTTTTGGAAGTAGTCAGATCTCCACACTTCTGCTTTCTGCAGGCCTCTACGCATGCAAAGAAGGGAGCAACAGTCCCTGCCTTGTTTATGTCAGCTTCAGCCAGAAGATCTACATCTACTGGGATGTGCAACTGGAGAGAATGGAGTCCACCAACCTGTTGAAAATCCTGGATTGTGACCCAGAGTTTGGAAGTCTCCTGGAAGAGCTGGGTATAGGTGAGTGCAGAAAGTGATGTACAGAGTGGAGGATGTACAGAAAGAAAGAGAGTAAGGGCTGCTGGCAGATGATATGCTGGGGACTAGAGTATTTCTGGAGGGAGAGGCTTTCCCATTGCCTAATGAGAATGCCTAACAACCGGTTTTCTCTCTTTTGCTTAGACAGAAGCGATGTTTCTGCTGTCAGAAACCTGATTCACAAAACACTCTATTACCCTGAGAAATACCATCTCAGCAGCCCCTCAGAGGATCCTGCTGGAACAGATTCTTCTGCCCACTGCAGTGGCGTCCAGGATCCCTTATAACAAGAAGGCTGACATCTTTAATGCCAACACAAGCTCTTCTGCAGCTGGAATTGGACATCTGATGAATATGACTATTCTTTCCCTACCTTGTCAAAACTTCCAAATGGGAAAGGGTCTACAGGCTCTGAAGGGATGTTCTTGACTCTAGACTTGCCTGGGTGTGGTGGGTTGGTTTGCCTTTAGCTGAGGCAGCTACAAGAAGAGAAAGGGGCAAGGATCCTGCACACAGGCCTTCTGTTGGCAGTTTCCGTATTTCTCACTAGCTAAAGTGCTCCACTGGTCACTGTGAAGGAGCATTGAGGTCATAGATGGAGAAAACAGCTGAGCCAAGTCTCCATTTTGACCTATTGTTACAAGTACTTCAGTGAATACTTCTGAGTTCTTAGCAGGATCACAGTGCAGGAATTGGAGATGGAGGAACTGAGTTAGGGTGCAGGCACGGGCCTTCTCTCCCACTTAGGTGTATTTAAAGTACAGCCATGCATTGTCTGTCTTTGCTTTGCTGCTGCTCTGCTGCCAAGCAGTTTCTCACAAACCACCTGTTCTGCGTAGCTGGAGACATGCACAACTTGCACTAGTAAGGTGTGGAGAGATAGCAGCTCCAGCAGACCCAGCTCTGGTCAAGAGTCATTGCTTGTCTCCATCTTCTTGGGCAGGATGATCCCAGAGAAGGCTGTGACTTAACAAAGCAGCTGTAAAGTGGTCAGTAAGACCAGTCTGATTTAACTGTGGACCTGTGGCGCTCTGAGAGCTTGGCCATCCCACAGTAAGCCATGGAAATGCCACTCTTGCCTCTTGTTGTGAAGAGTGTCATGCTTTGAGTCCTGCACAACTGAAAGAGGTGGGCTGGAAGTGATGTTCCACTGCCTGACATGAGGAGTCTGGTAAAGGGGAGCTCATTTGCAAAAGCCCAGGCATGAAGCTTTCCACAGGCTGCTGTTACTGTGCATTTCCCTCTCTTAGCTTGTCCCTTGCCTAACTCAGCTTGTTAGGAAAGGGGCAGCAGGCTTACCTGCTGGCGTGCATCAATTATCCCCTCTCACGTGTGTGATGTTTTATTGGACATGTGTGATGGATGGAGCTGTCCCTTTGCCCTTACAGCTGCCTGAGTCACTGCAGATACAATTCAGGGATCTGGAGCAAGTGGCAGCATTTAAAGGTCCTGCAGGCAGTTGAAAACCTGCTGTGCTTTGCTCTGCAAAATATCCAAGGGCAGCCCAAACTGGGAGAAAATGCTTTGTGTAGAGAAAAGGAGTGTCTTGCCTTTGGGTCAAAGTGACTATTGTTGAAGCAACTCTGTGTGGTAGAAGGACAGGATCTTTACATAATAAACCTTAGCTGTTCTTTGCAATTTCCCTCTGTAGATTTACATAAGCTTTTCAGAGGACAGTGCTGTCCTCTGCATTTGGTAGCAGTGGAAGTTGGAGCATGGAGCAGTGAAATGGTGTGACCTGCTCTGTACCTGCTAGCTTGCTTCTCAGGCCACTTCTTCTCAGGAGAAATATCTTCTGACTCTCTAACTGCAGTAGAAGTTTCTGTCCATTTTAATGGCCTTGCTGAGAAGCATTTTTAAATGTTCCCTGTCATAATAAGTGCTTGTGTAAAACTGGACCCTTCAGGCAGGACCTTTCAAGTAATAATAGAGCTTATTAACAGTGGTGTTGAGAGCAGCAAGGCTTGGGTCTGTGAGCTGTGGAGAGCTGATACCAGCTGATACTACTTGTGGGCTAAAGCAAGAAGTTTGTCTTGAAGCTTGTCATACCAGGCTGTAACCTCAACACATTGTCAGCCCTTGTGATATTGAGATGTGCAGCCACCCATCCCAACAGGAATCATCACCATTGCTTCTGGCGAACAGGGCCTGGCAGGGAAACAGGATGGCCTGCACTCATAACAGAACAACTCAGTGCTGTCTGTCCATGCCAAATAGAAACCTTTATTAGCAACACAAGCACAAGGGGTGTACAAATGGGTAGATATGGCTGGAACTGTTTTATGCAAAAAAAACCTTTGCTGTACAGATTGAATGATTTCCAAGAAAGGAAGGTCAAACTGATCCACTGTTGGACTATTAATTGTTGAGAAAGAACAGGAAAGGTTACTGAGGGAGAGATGACATTTTTCTAAGAACCATCTTTAAAAGAAAATGGGGCCAAAGCATTGCAAATGTTGGGCAGGGCTATTTGTGCACCCCAACACTCCTTTGCCAGCCTGAGGATAACATTGCTGTGTGCCGTGCAAGCCCAGGCAATGCACACTATGAAAAGCAGGAGTGAGAAAATACAGACACTACAAAAACATCTGTTCCCCAAAACTTTTCAGCTCTTAAAAACCATTGGAGAGGAAAAAATACTAACATTTGAGGGCTTCCCCTGACAGTTTTATACTGCATGCAGCACATAATAACTTGCAGATGCATTTTGTTCCTGTGCCCCTTGTGCACAAGAGAAAATGGAAAGTGTCTACAGAAGAATTAACATCTGTACCATTCCTTGGCCAAAAGATGGCTTTCCTTATTTTTTCCTGCCTTGAACTCCTAAGCACCAAATACTTCTTGAAGTCTCTTATTCAAGCTACTTCCACTGGCAACAGTTTTTTTATGCAGTGTCCATCTTGTCAGGACTGGAACCACTTAAGGCTCTGTCTCTGGAGTGATGGAGTTACATTATACTTTCTTTGTAACTAATTGTCTCTTTGTCCTTGCCAGCCGACACAAGCCGCAGAGCTGGACTTAGAAGTGGTTCCTTCCCGCACAGCAGGAAATGTTGTTTGCTCCATCCTACTCTAGCAGATTGGCATAACCTGCTGGTGCTGGGAAACTTTTTAACAGGGCAGCATTTGCAGGACAGGTTTGTATGTCCCAGTGCCAGCACACAGCAAGTGAGGAGTCTGACAGTATTCTCAGGCACTGGGGGTATTTGCAGATACATGATTCATGGCTTTGGTTCTGATGCTCAATTTACTAGCAAAAAAATAAAGGGAGAGGGTTGCCTTATTTTCCTGAGACGTAATAAACCTGCTCTCCATCCCTGCCCTTGTTTTTATGATCTTTCTGCTGTAATTTAGTTAGTTCTATAACTCTTCAAGTGTAACCTGGCATGTGCCAGTGGAGTCTCTTGAAAGGAGGATTGAATGCAAACACAGGTATGTGGCTCAGTGGTCTTCAATGCCATAGCTCACCTGCTGGTAGTGAAAGAAGGAGCAAGCCTCTGGGAATATGGATGACTGCAGCTCCCCTTCTGTTCAAAACCAAGTGACCCCAAGCTCCTGGAAGTGCTCCTGATGATGGCTTTGGCAGAGTGCATGTTCTCAGGAAGGACAGAAGTCCTTCTGCCCACCCCTGGGTGTATTGCACACTGTTCCAGAGATTCGCCATGACAGGTGTTTCCCTGCAGACTTCCACAGCTGCTGTGCCCACTATTAAAAACCAGCCCTGATAGAAACTGACCACTAAGGTGGTTCAAAGAGATTATCCCTAAAATAATAACATTCTGGTTTTTTAAATTGAAGGAACAGGTGTTATCATGAGGGAGCCAGTGTTGGACACATATGGGATGTGCCTGTGTCCTGCTCTGAGCTGGCAGTTTGTACTGAACTGCTTTCTGTATGAAAGTGGTAACATTTTTTGATCTTCAGTGAAAAAGACCTTTAGGTTATTCCTTTTTTCCCTTTATCCCCCAGAAGCAATAGAGATGACTGGAACTGGGAGTAGGGAAGTGTATCTGCTTAATAGACTTCTCCAAGAGAAACTACAATTAAGAGAGTCTTCAGCCTTGCCAGTCCACTCAAAAATTATTTACTATTCTCCCCAGTACTGGAAGACTTAAAAATTACCTTATTTGTAGATGGGAGTTGAGTTGGCTTTGAGATGTTGTAAGTCCTATTTTACCATCACATTTTAAAGCCAAGACTTCTTTCTTTCACAGTGGAGGCTGTGCTTCAGATGTAATGACACAAAAATGCTTTGGAGAAAGAAAAATGTCTTTGGGCTAGAATTCAGAATACATGTGTCAAGTGCAGTAACAGTGTGTCATTTTATGCCAAGTAACTTGGGGAGATGAAAACCCAGCAGGAGCTGTGTTGGTGAAAGCAGATACTGACCCTGTAGGATTAGACTGATTCAGTGAATGAATTGAGGTGAGGTGTCTGCCATTTATATGACTCATTTAGTCATAATGAGTTTTTTTCTGGAAGCTCTGCCTGCAGCAAAGCTTGATGGGGAGGTTCCAAGATAACTGTTGGCAACAGATTCCTCCATGTCTGGACAAAAGAGACTTCTACTGAGTGGATCTGTGTGTTCAACTGACATGGACAGGAGGAAGGTGAAGAGCATGTCCTGCCCTAGAGCTGATTTCAGAGCTGAGAAAAGAACTCACACTAATTTAGTGCTTTCTTGGAAACATCCTCTCTGTGACTGAGAATTTATACATGCAGTTGTTTACAACAAAGAGAAAAGGCTGGCAAGATTGTGGCACAATGTGCAAGTGTATTAGCAGCCAGGGTACAAGGCAAAGGATTAAAAGGATTTTCTAAAAAGGAAAGAATTCCTTTTTGAAGGAAATTTGTCACTTACTGGTGTGAGCAGAAGGAAAGGAGGATGCAAAGAAGGAGTCACTAAGCAGAGAAGAGAGGAATAGATAGGGCTGGAGATTTTCACCTACTGTAGCACATTAATTCACAGAGGAGCCCAAACTGTTAGTGGTTTAGGATTTGAGGCATGTGAACCACCGAAAGGCTACAGAAGGGCTGGAGGTTGTTCTGAATGTGAGCAAAAGCAGTTATTCCAAGACAGACAGGTAGGAACAGCACCTGGTGAATTTCAGCAGCAGCTAGTGTGCAGATACTGCAGGGCTGCAAGTGGCAGGAAGTAGTCAAAACAGAATTGTCAACTCAAAGTCATGGCAGTTTTCTGTAGGATCCCATCCAACACTTTTTAAATCACTGGAAAGATTCCTGTTGGCTTCAGTCTGAAGGCTCCTACTCACTTACACCCTTTCCCTAGCCAGGGCCCAGCTGCAAAACTGACACTGGGTACTGCTCTCACAAGGAAGTGGCCAGGACTTAGAGGTGTTGGTGGCCCTCCCCTCCCCATGTACTTGTGGGCACCAGCAAAGCCCAGCAGAAGCTGTCAGACACTCTGGAAGGCAGCAGAGACCTGCCTGGGCATCACAAAGCCCAGAAAAAGCCCTGTGGTGCTCCACAGGGAAGCAGGGCCCCATATGGGCCTTGCAAAGCCTAGCAGAAGCCCTGGGACACTCTGAAAGGCAGCAGGGTTAGATGGTTAGAGTTTAGGGTTGGGGATTATGGTTGAGTTTTGAGATTAGGGTTTATAGTTAATGTCTTTATGATTAGGTTTCTGTTTTGTGTTTAAAGTCGGATGGTAAATGTTGGGGTTACAGTGTTAAATTTAGGGGGTTATGATTAATGTTAAGTATTATAGTTAGGGGATGGTGATCTGATGTAGGTGCTAGAATTAGCATTAAGTTTTAGTTTGTTTTAGGGGTTAAATTTAGGATTAGGATTTAGTGCCTTACATCTTAGATTTAGTGTCATTGTTAGGGTTTATTTGGGTTAGGGGTAAAGTCAACTTTTGGGTTTTGGTTCAGAGGGGGTTTTTTAATAGATCATAGAAGTTAATGAGTAATAAGATTTGTAATGGACATGGTATCTGTAAGTATAGATTATCTGCCCTTGTTCTACATGCTGTTTTTAGAGGGCAGTGAGAGTTGGCAACTGGGTGAGTTGATGCATATAGAAACAGGTGTTTTGTCTATCACAAGCAAGATTTTGTCAGCAGAATTGGCCCAGGTACCACATAGACTGCAGCTACATTACAAGATGGTTTAGTACATCTCACAGCTCACAAGTGTGAGCTGCCTAGTCCCCTGGGTTTGAGGAGCCAGTCAGGCATGCAAGTGATGCAAACCCAGGAGGAATTACTGCTGCTTTGGAAGACAGGCTCATGGAGTAGGCATGTTTTCCTGACTAAATGAGAAAACTGTTGGTACCACTCAAGAGATTCATGGAAAGCAGTTCATGCAGCCGGAAACAGTCAGATGCACAAGTAGAAGAGTGGCAGAGAAGCCACGGAAAGTATCAGAAACTGCAAGATGTGATGACTAACAGTAAAAGTCTGAGGCTCCTTGTGGGAGCAGCAGATGCCAGTCACGCCAACTATCACTGGTAAGTGAATCCCAAGTCATATCAGCCAGGTCTCACTCTGATGTCCTTAGCATGTGTTAAACTACAGTGTAGAGCTGTAGAGAAAAGAACTAACAAAAAAACCAAAAATGCATACACACATTTTTTGAGAAGGACAACAGGGACAGTGACCAGTTTGATAAAAGAGGAAGAGAGTCAGTGGTGTTTAATCCAGGAAAATAGGCAAAATGGGGTTGTCATTGCATTTTAAGGGTGGATAAAGGTACATTTTGCAGTTTGGATAGTGAATCAGTAGCCATGAGGCATGGAACAAGCCCTGGTCTAGTGCATTTTTCCTAGAGCTAGTTAAGAATAGATTATGTATTTTAATACAGCTATGCTTTAGTATGGAAATCAAAAAGAAAAGAAAGAAATTAAATAAACCCAATTGTTAAGTAACTTAATAATCACCTTCAACAGTCCAGATGATCTCACAGTTCTCTAACCTGAGCTGATAGTACAAGTTCTCATTTTGTGCAAGAGAAGCAAAGTTGATGGGCTGTGTGATGCCAGGACTCGAGGCTGATGATACGTCTGTGTTTAATCACTGGATTTCAAGTTAAAGGAAAGGAGCTGACAGAGCAGAAGACTTGATGCTGTAATTCATCTCAGCATTTAGACTGAGTGGCAGGATCTCCAATGAAGCAGCAGAGGGAACAGGGATGCAGCTCTCGTAGCTGGAGTGCAGAGAGGAGTGGCCTGGCCACAACAGGGTGTGCAAAGTCTGGTTACAGGGTATAACACCAAGAGATGGTAAGCATTGCCATTCATATATATAGCTTAGTGCCCATGGATGCAATGGCAAAGCCCAAGCCCCTGTCAGTGCTTTAGGCATCTGCACTCAACATTTCTGCTAAGGTTTCTTAGAACTGAGAACTCTAAAACTGTTTTTGCCACACAGTTTTCTCAAGAAAATACTTCTGTTCTGCTCTGAGCCAGCAAAAAGCAGCAAAATCCAGTTTCCCAGAGTTACAGGCAAAGGGAACAGAGCCCTTCCAACAAAGAAACAGGACTGGTGTACACTGGCATTGAGGCAAGGAGAAGGGAAACATTCGTGGTAATCTTTGAAAGTCTTTGGAGAAAACGCTGTTCTCCTGTCAATAGAACAACTGGAGATTGTTCACAGAGACTCTCTTGTGAGCAGAGTGTATTGTAAAGTCACTAAGGGGTAGCATAAATTTATTACAGAACCAGAAATTGGAGTGACTAGGGCCAAATAGCAGAACAAGAACAAAATGCCCACTCTGCACATCAGGACAAGAAAGAGGGTCCACTGAAAGGAGGGATATCTCAAGTTGAGGCACTCCCAGTGACAGCTTCCAGCACCCACTTGCCTTTTTCTCACTCCCCATTGAATGCCTCAGCCTAGAACTCAGCAAGGTTAGGGGCATGGGAGCCTCACCCTCATCTCTCTCTTGTGGCAGCAGGTCTCCAGACATGGGGAATGCAGCCAGTCACTGACCAGGCTCTTCGGAGGCATGTAGAAAAGGCAGCTCCTGACTCAGTGCTTTAAATCTCAGGACTCCTTCCTCCAAGTCGATGCAACACTAAAGAAGGAGAGAGACAGTTATTTGCCGGACATTTCAGATGGTAAACCTCATGATGTCTATGACTGGGGAGAACCTGTAACAGCTCTCTGGGTTTGTAGAGACCTTACAGTTTTCCTTCCCTGTCCCACATGCTGCCTCCTTGCTCTAGTTTCCCTCTAGTTTCACAGGGCCGTTTCCCACTCTTCTTGCTATGACCCTCTCTGAGTTGATGTCCTCACATCACTCAGCCACTCAACCCATTGTTTTTCCTATTTTATGAGCCTGGCACATGGCCACAAATGTGTGACAGGCAGGAGCCAGCTTGCTGCAGCCATATCCTGAGCCACCCAGGAGCCAGGCTCAGCAGAGCACTGACCCTGAGCCAAGCCGACAAAAGGAGAGGACTCTTTCCACTCATGGCCAGGGAGTGTTGGACACTGAATGTGATCATACAGCCTCATTTGGGTTGAAGCAAGGGCAGAGCTTGTTCTCATCTGCCTTCAAAGGGCAACATGGGTCTAACTCGTGTCTTTGCTTGTCTCCTCTTCAGTTTCCTCTTGCTGCTTGCAACTTGCATGCTCAGGAATACAGAGAATGGGAGATGTGATAGTGTCCTACTGAGTGTTTTCTTTCTTAGAACCTTTAAGGACTGGAATCAGTGACTCAGAGCATACTGCACCCAGTCAGGCAGCTGTGTGACAAGCACAGCCTTGAGAGAACCTGGACATTAGGTAATTCTGGTGCTGCAACAGCTAGATCTTGAAGACCTTCCTGAGAGGAGCCCTGCAATAAGCAAGGAGCTGCTCCTTACCTTAAGAGACAACAGAGTCTGGAGGCCAATGCAAAACTCCAGCATTTCATCATCTGAGAAGAGAGAAGAGACTGATCAGGCTTTAGATTATGTAATGCTGCCTCATTAAAGAAAGTGTGTGTTTCTCCTGTAAAAGGATTTGAAATACAAGAACATCTGATTCATAAATTTTTATGGTTATAGTCTCTTCAGTAAAGTAGATAAAAAATAACAAGGAAAAGGACAAGTTAAACACACCACCATTAACAAGCAGATGGTAACAGTGACAATAATAAATCAGCACTCTTCTGCCACTCACTGATGAGCCTTTAAAGGAGCTGTTTAGGCACAGTCCTGAAGATGGTCAAAATGAACTTTGCAGCTGATAAGAGAAGGAAACCGTGATTATCATGACTACTGTGAGATAAATTTGAGGAGGGTTCTGTGACTGATTGAAACCTAATATGAGATATCAGAAGGCGCTTGTGAGATTCCATAAACCTTACTATGGGCTGTGTGAGGGAAGGACAAAAGGCAGAGGGCAAACAGCAGGGTGAATCAGGGGAGAACAAGCATGGGAAAATGGAGAGAAGAGGGGATGAGGGTGCCAGTCACATGCAAGCAGGCTATTGGTTCAGTTGTCTGACCAAAACCTGCACCTAATGGCTGCAATCTATCCAATCTTATTAATTTTTTTTCCATGTAACTTGTCTGTCCTACTCATAACTGCTGCAAGTCTTCAGTGTCAGCAAACATAGAAGATGCCAGGGGTTAAAGTGGTACCTAAGGAGGAATTCCCAGGTCCTGGAGTCTGCAGGAATCAGCAGCCACTTGTAGTGTCATTAACACTTCCCCTGTCTCCTGGAGGCCTGCTTGCCCTGGGTGGGTGTAATTTTGAATTTATTCATAATCTTGTCAGAGCACTGTGTGCACAGGGAGATGTAAGACACAGGTGTAGCAATTCTGCTCCTTCCAGGCAGCCATTTCCATGTTCCAAAAGAATGGGTAGTAGATAGTAGGTAAGGGGTAAATTCACCTGTGCTGGTATTAATACAAATTCCCCACGAAGGGCAAGAGCAAGCAGAGTGGAAACCAGTAAAAAAGAGCAATCTGGAGTGTGTAAGAGGAGGAAGCTCTTTCTAGATAACTGAGGAATGTGGGAACAATGTACATGAAAAGAGCAGCAAGGGAGGCCTTGGAAGATGAACAGGACTCATCAAGTTGGGAAAACAGATTAAAGCAAGGAAGTAAAGCTGGAAGATTAATAGGGAGAAAGAACAGGGCAGGAAAAAAGACAACCACGTTGTTTTCAGCACATGCACAGCTTGATGTAAATGCAGAACATGCAGCTTTTCTGCTGTTTTCTGGGCTTGCCTCAGTGCTTGCTGGCCTGACCTTGTCTCCTATGGCTCCTTCCTTCAAAGAGTCCTGCTTCAGGACACTGAAGGAGACTCAGCACTCTGGGGCTTCCAGGTTCTTTCAGAGTGCTTCCTGCAGCAGAGGCAGAGGAGCACACAGGGAAGCACTCTAGGAAATAAGCTGTACCCTCTGTTACTTTCTCTGATGACTTCCAGCCAGCCAGAGATACAAGTGCTCATTCCATAGGAGAACATAAGGCACCAGAGGTTTAATCAAGCTATCTGCAGAATTTTATGAAAGGTCCATTTGAAAATTGAAATGAGAATTTTTCACATCCTTAGTTAACACTGAAAAGCCATCTAATTTCTCCCCACTTTCAATGTCTTCTGTCTTCTCTGTACTCTTCCTATGTCCTTTGCCTTTGAGGGTATTCACTGTGTATGGTGATGTTGGCCTGCAGTGGAGGCAGCCACATCACCAACCTTCCACCATGTTATGCTTTTTCCAAAGGTCCTTTAAATGCCCTTGGCAGGGCAAGAGGGACACAGGAGAAACAAGGGAGAGGAGGGGCTGGCACTCTCACCTACAACCAGTGCTGAACACAGCACTGTCTCCTGGCCAAATTGCAATTCCATATGTTCTACTCGGCCAACAACGCTGGGGATGGGAAGAGAGAGGTCTCCACAGTCCATGGCAGACACTTCTTCCAGCCTGTGGGACACAAGAGGTGTTATTGCCTCAAGTGGGGCAAGAGGAGGAAAACCAGGACTTCTCACTGATGGCAGTTCTTGTAGGTCTCACTGGGAACAGGCCCACAGGAGGGAGAATCTCTTTCATACAGTATGTCTGGAGGCAGATTCAAGAAGCAAAACCTCACCAGCAGCCACCAGCTGGGCAGCTCTGCCTTGCAGTATATGCAGACAGAATTGCACAGCTCTGCCTCAGAGTCTGGGGTCTGCACACAACTTTGCCAGTGCTCTAATGCCTTTCCCTGTAGCCCACCCTCTGCATCTTCTCCTAAACAGCCATGTGCACATGCAAAACTGCCAGTAATTATCACTGGGGCTGAGAATCCAGAGTCCCTGGGTTCTTGCCATAGTTTTTCCTTTAGCCATCCGTTCTTTTATACCATGCAAAGACTTACCCCAGCTGCTTTAAACACCTCTTGGAGATGAGGTTTGGTAGACACCCAGTGTTAACAGTCGCTTTCAGTACCTGACCTTGGCACTAGAAAAAACAACAACAAGTAATTACAGTAGGCTCAAAACTGGTACATTCATTCCTCCAACGGTGTGACTTGGGCTTTCTGAGCAACATAGCCAAGATGTGGTGTTTTAGGCAGTAGGCAGAAGGCAGGAGGTTCATCCAAAACAATGGTGGTTTCCCCAGTGCTCTGCAAATTGCTCTCAAACACTTCTTTTTGAATTTGTCTTCCTTCTTTTGTATTTGATTGCCCATTATCTTAATGACTTTAACAGTATTCCAGTCAAGAGATGCACAGTTAGAGAATTTGTTCATAAAACCCACATGGACTTTGTTAGCAGAGCAGTAAGTAATATGCAAAAGTTTCTAAAGGAATACAAGCATGTTCTAGTTTTTCTAGGTTTCATCTCTCCATTTCTTCTGGTGTTGCAGGGAACAATGTCCCAGAGCTAAACATTTGTTCTCAATAGAAAAGCTTCCAGAGGGAGAAGTCTGAAGGAGAAGCAAGAGCACCCAGGACAAACACACCTGAAATGAGCTTGAGTTTAAGGCAGTTCCCAAGATAACTGGCAAATCCATGTGACTCCTGAATCCAAGCTCCAACCTAATCAAGAAATGACTATTTTGTGTAGGGCTTACATCATGTTCCTGTATAGCTCTTTAAGGATATAAGACATGACATTACAATAGTCACAGCTGGTGTCATTTAGCAAAGGAGGGACTGTGCCCTGCACCCAAGTAACATGTGCATGATTTTACTGGAATAGTTCCAGTGCCTTGCTCATTTCATTTCTTTACCGCTTTGAACATGAAAGGGAAAAGGAGATGTGGTTGCCATCTGTTTTCTGTCCCCTCTGCAGAGAGGTCCTTAATGGCAGGCCAGAGGTGATGAAGTAACAGCAGGCTACATTCATTTCAGGGGCCTGAAAACACAGGGTCATCAAGGACATCAATAAGAATTAGGTTCAGGGAAAAAAAACAACCGAGGAACGGACTTAGTAAAGGAACTGGAAAAGATGGAATAACTGTCATCTACAAAATACATCTTTACCTATGGTGCCTAATCATACCTATTCTTGATGACCTAGTTCTTCAAGCCTCTGTCTTACACCACAGCCTGAAAAAAAATCCACCAAAAAAAAACCTACCCACAAAATTTTCCTTTTGGGAGGTTCATTGTATTCCTACTAACATTTGTGTTTTCCCTGTGATTCCTTTTCTTCCATACACTATGGCACTCTGTGACATGAACTGCTCAGAAGCAGCAACAGACCTGCCACTTCTTCTCTACTCTTATGCTCAGTCCCGACAAGTTTAAATGCTTGAACACCTTAAGCAGATCAGCACAACTATGAGGGACCCAGTGCAGCACCAGCAGGGTCAAGGAAAATGTGTCCATTTTCTGATTTCTTATCTAAGCCTGTTTATGATTATTAATAATCACAGAGAGCTACATCCAGTATTTCCAAGATTTTATTTTCAAAAATGTGCCATCTGTGAGTAGTTATAAAGGGAAAGAAGGAAACAATTCCTGTGAGAAATACTGGAATGCTGTGAACTGACAATACCAAGGGGGTCAGCCCAAACCATTTTGTGATTCTATGGCAAAATGTCTCCCTTCTGATTTTAGAGCTCTGCAATGTCTGTGCTACCTGGTCCTCCCTGACACATCAGCCCTGCCTGACAAGGCTATGGCCAGATGAAGCAGAGAGGCAAGATATAAAGCACAGAGTGCAGGTTCATGCCAGACATCTGCCTCCACATCCTCTCTACTCAGAAACAAGACCTGGAGCATGGATAGCAATAGCTAAGGAATCACTTGGGAGCAGCAGACTTGAGATGCATGAGCTGCTGTTGTTATAATAAGCTTAAGCTGTATCACTAGGCAGATTACTGAATTTTGCTTCAGAGCAGGCTGGGAAATCTGCAAGTTAGAGACTTGATGGGATATAACAGGACAGTGATTATTCTGTAGAAAACAACATTTACTGTCACTCAGTGTAAACAGCTCTTCACCACTGACCATTTCCCTAGAGAACTCACCAGGAGCCTGAGGAAAGTCCTTGGTCCAGCATACCACAAATACAATGCAGGCAGCTCATAAGCACTGCAAGGCTTCTTGGACTAGGAGGACTTTTCATCACTTTATCCACTCTCATTCCTACATCAGAATTTTCATTCTGTTACTCCCAGTCATTTTTATTTTTTATTTAAATGTCAATTGTGGGAATTTCTAAGAAAGAGGGGAAGGGGAATCAGTAAGGATCACTATTTATAAAGAGCTGCGTTTTCTGAAATGATGTCAGTTCCGAAGTCAAGAAGCTGCTTTAGCAAACAAAAGGCTGATCAACCCCAGGTTGCTTTGGCATTGAGGAAAACTGGCCTTCTATAGTAGTGAAATCTTTCAGCATCTATTTCCAAGTCAACAAGAGACAAGTCCCATCACAAGAAATAACAGCTTGATTTTATGTTGCAGATGCCAGTCGTGACTAGCTTTCCAAAGTGCTTTTCAAAAACTGTCAAAAAAAAGGGGCAATTCTGCTAAAGTACCATCTGGGCAACCCACCTAAGCAAATAGGAGGGTGAGTGACTGCAGTACAACTATTATAACCTAGGTCTGTCCGTGATCTCTTGGACTTAAAAGGCCTTAGACAAAGGGCAGCTAAAACCTGTTGGAGTGAAAACACTTACTGCCTGAATCTCCATCTATCACTGAAGTCTACATATATTTGGGTTTATTCCCTAGTCAAGTTCAGTTACAAGTCAGTTAATGCATTTGTTACCACTTTGAGATTTTCAGCATACTTGCCTGTGTGTAAATGATAGATTATCTTTTCTCAGGAGTCAGGGGGAAAAAAGACTTCTCTGGGGCTGTGCTCCATTTCTAATAAAAAACTGCACTATAATCAAGCAGATCTCCAAAAGGTACTAGCTCACCTCTCTGGTTCAAATGAACTGGCAGCCTGAGTCCTATTTCCTGCCACAGCTCTGTTACTGACAGAGAGAGGCAGGAGAGGCTTTTTGAAGTTCACAAATGTGATCAAAAGCAGCAAGACAAAAAGAAAGGGGGGAGAGCTTCCCTTCCTTCGGTGTAAGATCAAGTGTGACAAACAGTGACTGGCTCCTAAGAAGAGCAGAAAAAGAGAAAAATGCTTGTGCAGAATTCAGGGAGTGTTACATGCAGTGTTAGACCTATTTCCTTGTTTGTGATGCTCATGAACCTTCCTCTGTGAGGGAAAATAAAATGTGGGTGACAGCTGGGGTTCAGTCTATTAGAAACACAAAAGGGAATGACTGGTGGCCTGTAACGCTGGCTTAGCTACTGCCCCTGGGATACAATACCTGTGCATGCCTGTCCTTGTTCAATGTGCATGCTTGGTAAAAACCCCACCCTCTATCACTACCTTTCCTCTTGCAGAACAATAAGGGGAGGCTATTAAAGAAAAAGAAACACCTTTATTTGCTCCAAGTAATTGGAGAAGCTTGGCGCTCACAGGCTCCAAGTAATTGGAGAAATTACACTGAGAGCTATTCATCGTACTAGTCTGTCCCCAAGTGCGGTTATGTTAACCCAGCTGTATTAAAGTCTAAAATGCAGGGTAAGCAATGCCTAACTGCAGCAGTAAAGGCTGCAAAACAAACCAGACAGTGGCTTTGCTTGTTACTGAGATACCTGATCTAAGCCTTTCAGAAACTTGCTAAGAGGCTGTGTTCCTATCATGATTTATTGTGCCAAATGAATTTTCAAAGGTATATATGTTTTTCTTGGAAGTGCAGCCTTTACACTTGGATATGGAAGACATTCTTCAAGACAGGCAACTGAACTAAAACCAGCTTTAAAATGGGTTTTGTACAACAAATCTGTATCTCGGTGGGTCTCATATGTGCATGTTACTGTGCAGCTCTAACCACTGAGCCCTCTTTCATGGGCCACAGCTTTTGGATGTGCTTTCTCTACCTGCAGGGGCCAGGGAGTAGTGTGCTGTGCTGTATAGGATATAAGAAGAAAAGGGAGCTAAAAATACTGCTTCCATCAAGAGACACAGCTGTGCTAATTTGGAGCACAGTTAGCCACTTTCTGAAAAAGTCCTTTGACACCTGAGAGAATCAGACTAGACTGGAACTAGTTAAATGTAAATCACCTTGAGGCACCTGTCTTCAAGTGATAAGGAGACATTCCTTCCTTCTGTATGCAGTTATAAAATACCTCATATCATGGGAAAGCTGGCCTTCAAAGGAAGGAGATGTGACTAAGGTAATTTATCTTCAATATGGACAACTAGAAAGCACATAGGTTTCTCTGGCTTTTGGAAAACCTGCATCCAGACTCTAGGAGAGGCCATGCATGAAATCTCTTCTCTTTGGCTGCAGCTGGCTTTGCAATTTATAACTCAGCATGGCACTTGGGAGGGGGGCAGCTGGAACTCTGAGCATTTGCCATCACTGTGAAATCAGCAGCACTGTGTTGTTTCCTTACCTGGCACTGTATTAGCAGGGGTGAAGTCTCTTTTCTCCTGTCCTCTCCCTTTTCCGTCTTTTCATCCTGGTCTTTTGCCAGTGGAGATTGAACCCGTGCAGGCTGACCCCTGGCCTCGCCCCGCAGCTTGTTCAGGTTGCCTTCCAAGAGGCGCCGCTGGACCACACTATGAGGCTGCTGTCTCCATCACAAAGAAAGAGAAATCCCAGCTAAGTATGGAGCTCAAGGACAAGGACATTTGCTAGCTCAGGGATGCAGGTTGCAAATGCTTGACCCAACTGATTGTCCTGATGAAAGACGTGCTTATCCAAAAAAACTTGCTTTAAGTCTCAAGGTCTTTTTTCTGTAGCCGCAATTTTGGTATTAAAGTGTTGGGATGTCTGCGACAGGCAGGTCTCTGGGATGCAATTATTGGAGGAGAAGAATGTGCCTGATGCATGCTTTCCCCACACATATCTGTTCCTTCAGCTAAACATGCACTGGAGAATCTCATTCCTGTTCAGCATAATGCAATGCACTGCCTGTTGGGTGTGTGCTGACATCCCACCAGGCACATTCACACCTTCTCATGTGGGAGGGCACGAGGAATGCAGCATGGGTGTGATGTACATGTGGGCAAGAAGGCAGGACTGCAGATATTTTAGGTGTACAAGCAATTATTTGTAGTGAAGCAGGAAGGACCCTGAAGAGGAAACTAAAACGAGCTTTTAATGTTCCTTGGAGTCGGTCTCTGCTCCCCACCATCAGATGCTCTAGGTTTTGCCCAGTGTTGATCCATCCAGTCCCTGCCCAGCTACTGAATCAACAATGGGCAACACCAATGAAACAGGTGCCTGTTGGAGGTAGCTTTGTCTTTTCTCCATATACTCAGCCCCACGGCCCTTCTGCAGGAGAGCAGCTGCTCTGAGCTGGCCATGGCATTACCAGTAACAACTGCCTGTTTGAAGAAAGGCAAACAATCTAAAGGACTTAATGTGCTACAGCTTAAACTGTTGTTTTTATCTTTCTAAAGAAAAAGAAAAAATTAAGTCATCTCCCAGGTAGTGCAGCAGTTTGATGCAGGATCTTGTCAATGGGCAGGCCAAAGACCCGAACTAGACCAGACCTGCCAATGAGCTGGGCAGCATTAACCCCACAGGTTACTTGTGTTTCGGACTAGCTTCATGCATGGCCAGAGACCTGAGGCCAGAGAAGTGTGCAAACAGCAAGTTGAAGCACCCTGACTTGTCAGATTTGCCCAATGGCTGGTGCAGGATGGCTGTCACTGGCTCTTTGGTCACAGCATTGCTCTTTGCAAGATGCCAAGTCCCCTGTGCCTCTGTTTCCCTGCCACTCCAGGGGTGAGAGTCAGATCATTCACATGCTGCATGAGAAACACTGCAGCAGTTGAAAAAGTGGGGTAAAAATATCCCTCTGCTCCTGGTCTTTTCCCAGCCTACTGTGGAGGCCCACAGCACAGCTGGTCGTTGTGCTTAGCTCCCTAAATACTCTGAGCACAGAGCCAGTCTGGCTGCCAGCTAACATCTGGGCCATGGGAAAAGGGCAGGGAACAAACAGCAGGTCTCCAAATTCCCATCCTCCCTCCTGCCTCTCACAATCTGGCATGCCAAGGACCTTTCCCTCTTCCTGCAACCTTTCCCACAGAACAAGCAAGCCCTTTGCAGCTGCCACCTCTCTCCCCTTCTTGTCACTCAGGCTGGGAAGAGGCCAAGTGCTGGTGGGGATTAGCTGAGCTTTGGGATTTTGGAGGCATCTGATTCAAGAGCAGACTCTTCAGGCCCTGCCTATCTTCTCTCTCACCAGCAAGATGGAGAAGTGGAGAGACCGTTTTAGCTCTTGGACTAGTCAGAAACAATTAGATTTAGAGGATGGCAAGGGAGGATGTTGTGAGTGTTGGGGCCAGGAGCCGGAAAAGATTCTCTCTCAGGGCACTTAGAGGGATCAAAGAAGATTCCCAGTGCAACTTAGGGAAGGTTCAGGCTCTCCAGTGTGAAACCTCCAGGCCTTGCTATGATTAGTGACATTGTATGAGCTGAGGATCTTGATTGTTGGGAGGTGAGAAGCCAGCTCTTCAGACCTCCTTGGTACTTCCAGAATATTTTAGCTCATGTAGCTACTTATTTTTTATTTTGTCATAAAAAAAAAAACAAACCCAACCTGATCATGCTTTTTGTTACAAAGCTGGAAACACAAGATCCCCACAGAAATATATAATTACTCATTACTGGAGACATGTTGGGCCCATCAAATCACAGGCACTGCTGGATGCATTGCATAGGCTGAGTGCACACCCAGAAGACACAGAAAAGAGTGGCAGAAAGTAACAGCCTGTGACTGCAAAAGCAAGCAGGTATTTTATTTTGAATTACATGAGGCCTTGCTCTAATTTTAGGATATGGAGCTGCCACAGCTGGACTCTCTGGCACTGTCAGTGGAGATCTGTTTTGGGGAATTAATTAAACTTTCCTCCCACTGTAAGTGCTATAGGAGTCAGGGGTGTTTTACTCTCTCCAAATCAAACTCCCCAGCACTTCCTACTGCTGCTTCATTTTCAATACATTTCTTTTTTGTACTCCTGACCTCCAGGAGGGAGTCAGATCAATTTAGGAAAAAGAGATGGGGTTTTCATAGTGCTGGAGAAGTGCCTAGAGAAATAAGCCAAAAGCATATTTTGGACTCTGATTTGCAGCGCCCAAAACATCACAGCAATTTCACAGTGTCCCATTGAGTGGCAGGAACTGCTGAATCTCTCTTGGAAATCTAAGACCTGGCTCTTCTTTTGCTCCAAGTTAAAGCAGAAATGGAGATACCACACTGACCCCAGGTATGGGACTATGTGTGCAAACTTGGCGCTGTGGCCACACTTTATTTTGTGCCCTCTAACACCAGAGCAAAATGTCCATGGGAGAATAAAACGTGTCATGCTTCATTCACTGCTCCCCAGGTCCATGGTAAAAATGTTCCAGCTATTATGTTATGGACCAAACATGAAGTTTGCAGTGGGTTGGAGTGACTGAACGCTGTTGGCATACAGTGAGTACTCCTGCCTGGAATGGTTAATTCCAGCAGGAGAGCTGCTTGTGGCAAGTGATTTAGACAAAGGACTGCCTCACTCAAGGAAGCCCTTGGGACTTCAGAGTGCCAGTTGTCATTTTGAGGCATGGTGTGACAGGAATCAAACCCAAAGCAAAGCTGGTAGATGTGTTTCTTCCTGCCTTTGTGGCTGAGGTCAGCAAGCACACACTGAAAGACTCAGAAGTGGCTCATCTCCATGCCCTGCCCAGGGACGGGCCGAGCCCAGCTGTGCTCCTGAGGGGATGTTCAAGCTGCAGTGCTGCAGGCTCTGAAGGGCCAGCATTGGCTCTCCATGCTTCAGGGTGGCCAGAGCTCCTTCCCCACAGGGAGGAGAGTCCCTGCTCCTTGCTACGACAGCACTGATGTGACGCCGCTCTGGCACTCCAGCCACGGCTGTGCGCAGGGCCGGAGAGACACTCCACACCAGTCCCTGCTGCTGGCCATGTGTGCGCCTGCAGAATGGGAGATGACAGCTCAGGGTGACTTGGAGGAGCTGCTCTTGACCCTGCCATGCCAGGGACTCCCAGCAGCTGCTGAGGCAGCTGAGGGAGCTGCAGGGAGGGTGGTGGGAGCAGCAGGATGTGCCAGCATGGGAACGTGGCACTGACCCCTCATCTGCAAGCCTCTGCTCCCCACGGTTTCAGCAAGGAGGATTAGCTCCCATTCAGTGCCAGGGACATGCTGGTCCCACACACGTGGGGCCCTGTGCCACTGCGTGCCTTGTGAGCTTGGAAATGACTGGAGGAGCACACACGAGAGCATCTGTGGTGTTGCTGCAATTGTCTGAAGATACAGAGGGAAGCACAGACTGCAGGGAGGGGCAAGATCTTTTATGACATCCACTGCCACAGATGGAACAAGGGATTGTGCCCCCGTCACAACCACACGTGAGCCCTCTTTTGGAAAAAATGGTTTAGACCTCCACATCCTTGAGCAGTTTAACTCTACAGTGGAGAGAAGCTGGACAGCAAAACTGCCAGAGCAAGGAGAATATGTGTGCAGTTGAGCCAGTAATAGATCCTGTGGGAATCTGCTTCCAGCCTTGGGGAAGCCCTTCCAGACCACAGACTGCCAAGGCTCCTGGAACAGACCTCTCTCCCTCCCTGATGCTTCCTGATCCACGTCACTACAAGGAGATGCCCACAGGCCTCGCTCCAGTGCCTCCTCCCCAAAGGAGTCATCCAGAGTGCCAGGCACTGCATCTGCCTGCATGCCTGGTTTGCAGTCCTGCCCTTTGCTTGCCCTCCAGAGGTGGGGGGAAGAGAAAAATGCAAAAAGGTGACAACGTTAAACATAAATCTCTCAGAGTTTCATGAATAGTACTTCCCTCCCTGCAGAGTCCAGGAAGTATTCTGCTTTTGAGTTGGATCATGCAGGAATACATGGGGGCTTTCAGAGATGTCCCACATGGAAATATACGTGTCACATGAACATATATAGTTACTGGGTGAATGGAAATTGGGATTCTGGAGAGTCCTCCCAGTCCATGTCTGTCTGAGGAGTTTGGTTCCTATGGGGAGGCACAAGAAGATGGATGTGAGCAAATGAGTGATTATTTTTTTCCCCTCACCCTGACCTGCTCCTAGATGATCCTGAAGGGAAGTTTCATTTTTGCTGTGAAAACCTGTGATCCTTTCACAAAGCCTGACAGCAGTTCCCAACCGGAATGAAGACTATTAGGAGGACTCCCTCCCAAAGGGGGTTCCACTGGACTCACCAGATCCTTGGAGGTGCCAAGCCTTGTCAAGCCATCCAGGGGCAGCAGATCAGCAGAGTCCTTGTGCACGAACTGGGTGGCCTGTTTGAGGCGTCTCTTCTGTTGCAGAATAGCTTTGTTCCTCAGCTCCATCTCACACTCCTGTCGCTCCAGGTCAGGAGCACCCTCGCTCTGCTTTTCCTCCTGGTCTCCTTGCCCCAGTGGCAGGGGGCAGCTCTTCCTTGTGCTCATGGTGAAGATTCAGACGGAGCAGGTCCTTCTTGGTATGCTGGGCTGTTCCCTGAACTCGTCTCCTGGTGTTTGCCCTCTGGAAGCTGACTCAGATCTCCTTTTCCTTTCGCTTCCCCACGGCTCTCCTCTTCCTTTCTCTGCCTTTCCTCCTGCCCTCCTAGTTATAACTCACCCATTTCTGAAGTCTCGGTGCCTGTTTCTCCCTCTGTCCTCTCCACTCCTCCGTGTCCCTCTGCTCCCGCTTCTTCCTCTCCCTCACTTCTCCTGCCCTGACTGCAGCTTTGCCTCCTCCAGTCCGTGGGTCCCTGTCGTAATAGAAAAAGCCCCGCGTCAGAAACCGCTTTCCATAAATCACGGCACAGCCGGCAGGATGCTCCGGCTGGAAAAATCCAGCAGCAGGAGGATGGCCCGGCTGCTGGGGGCTGGACTTACCCCGGCGGGCTGCGCGCACGCACCGCGCGTGTCCGTGTCCGCGTGTGTCTGTGTGTCCGTGCGTGTGTGTGTTTGTGCGTGTCCGTGTGTCCTTGTATCCGTGTGTGTGTCCCCGTGTGTCCGTGTGCGTGTGCCCGCCTGTCCCCGACTCCATGGGGACACGCCACATCTCCCGGCGGCAGCCTGCGCGCTCCGCTGCCCCTGCCAGGGGGCTTTGACGCATCTCCGTGTCTCTGTAAACACCGGCAGCAACTCGGGTCAGCCTGGAAGATGCAGCAGTGCCTTGGTAAATGGGAGAGAGTATCCTCCTCAAGGCTCCTGGCAGGCATGCCCAGTCTCATTTCTGCAGAGAGTGTCGTGCCTTTGCAATAGGTTGCAGCAAAGGATTTTTCTGTGTAGCTTGAATGAAATGCTGAAGGTCTGGTTTCTGCTTCCAGCCAAGCCAAATGTGTTGTGCCCGACTCTGCCCTCATTTTCATCCCATTCTACCAAGAGCAATCCCCTCCGATATTGCAGGAGCCTAAAATCACTGGCTTGTTGATACCAGTGTACTTGGCTCCCCCTTTATATCAAAAGAGTGCTGACACTGCTGCAGTGTGGGATGTCTGGACCAGAGCAGACATCCCTTCTCTCAGGGGAGACGGGACATGGTAGAGCTCCCTTCTTCAACTTTCTGTATTGTCCTGCTTGAAACTATGAATTTTAACTTGAACTGATGCTGTCTCATTTTGATCCCTTTTCTCTGGTTAATGCACTTCCCCATTAAGCACCAGTTCTGATATCACGTACAGAGGAGGAACCAAACCTTTACTCAGCTGAGAAGCTAAGGACAGTATTACATTTCCAGGAAAGCCAGCAAGGGGTGAAACAGCTTTCATGTGCAACATAGGAGGAATAGCAGCAGCTGACTTACAAAAGTTACAGCAAAAGGACAATTTCTGTTGCTCCTTTTGTTTTGTTTTCTATCTTATTAGTATGCAACATTCCAGTATTACTTCTTCATTCCACAATTACTTCTGTGTTCTAGACTGTGTATAAAAAAGTGAGTATGCAATATTAAGAAGCAAATCCTATACAAGGTATTATGGTTTTCATGTAATCACTAGATTTGTCAGGAATGGGAGTAGAAATACATTCTAACTCCTTTATACTCCAAGACCAAACCTCAATACCATAATGTAGGCAGAGTCCCAACAGGAGCTCAGTGGTATTTTGAGCTGTCCTTATCTATCTGTGAGCCATATTAAGAAGAAAATTTAAGTAATGGCTATCTCCAGGGAAGCTGTGTTCCCACAGTCTTGTTTTCTTGCCTGTGCATTGCTCTGATTCCTGATTTACACACACTTTTGACCTCTTGTGGGCCCCACTGAGTATCCTTTGAGTCTTGTGGTCAGATCCTTTACCCATCCATGTAAACCAGTTCTGAATCATGTACCTCTACTCTCACACAGGGCCAAGAAGTGTTTCCCCTCCTGCTGACTGAATACCTCAGCAGGCCAGCCACAACAAGACAGATGATGGTAGCAAGGGCACTGCTAATTTTCTTAAAGCCTCAGAATGGGCCCTAAGGCTGTAAAGTGCTACAGAGCATCTTAGGACCAGATCATCTACAGTTCCTGCCTTGAAGCCTATGGGCAGAGTTACACAATTTCTGATGATATCACCTCCCACCCTGGATGAGTATGTGGGAATGAAGAAGAGGGAGCTCTCCTAGTTCCCAGTCCCAGCACCTCCTTGCATCTAGCCACCCTTTATTAGTTTATTTTGCACAGCATTTTGGCAAAACCTAATCAAAATTGGTTTGCCTTGCAGCTGGGCTGGAGCCATTGTTTGAGCAGTTCTGTTTTTGGGTCTCACCAGTTAGTCCTGGTCCTTAATTCATCAAGTACTGCTCTCTTTGTGCCTCCAAGGGGAGAAATCTTCAAGTCTTGTTTAAAGCTTTCTCCCCTCCTTCATCCCTTCTGCTTCTAGGTGTAGGTCACTTAGCTCTTTATATCCTGTGATGTGTTAGTTCCTAGATCTGGCAAAAAACCCCAGTATTCTTATGGGGGTGAAGTCAGCTAAGGTACTATCTTCTCCCATCAGAGGCATGCTAGGTTCTAGGTCACGGGTTTTTTTATATTCAGCTATTACTTTTCCCATCCTGGTCTTCCTAAACAGAGCCCATTTACTAAGTAGGTTAGGTGATTTCTGGTTTTGTTATTTTTTAAAAAATTTCTTTTTCAGAGTGGACACTCCTAAAGATTTTCTAATGCAAAATCAGACCACAGTGCAGTAAATTTAAGGAGATTTTTCAGCAGTTATACCTTTCCCAGTCATCTTTTGTAGGGCCTGAAAAATAATGTATGACTCGCCAGTAACCTGTATTAGAAAAATAAAACTGATTTTGATGAAAATATTCATACACAACCCCTACACACCAATAAACTATTTTCTGAGGCAGTCACATAAAATAATCATAACCCATTATACCTCGATATTCTGCACCCTTCATACAGAAATCTTTACAGGGTGTGTAACAGTGCCATTTAGACAATAGAAACACTGCCTCCACAGAATATAAAAGCCCTTCTCCCTGCTCCAGCTACCAACTTGGCCTTCCAGCTCAGGTAGTTACAGGTCAGTGAGAGCTCTGGGGCAAAAGGTTCCAGGTGCTAAGCACTTTAGCTATGTTGGTGGGTGTTGGTCCCTGGACCTGATCACCTCCACGCCTGAAAAACCCTGAAGAAATCAGAAGTAGTGCTCATACTTCTAAGGACAGGCACTGAAGAGCAGCATTTCCCAGTAGCCAGTTTGCCCAGCCAAGAAGCAAGAGAAGATCAATATATTCCAGACAGCTACTCCTCTGTTGGAAGAAATTCATTAATAGTACCTGGAGTAGTAAAGGGGAGAAATGGACTCCTTTGCTGAAAGAAGCAACTGGCAAATTAAAGAACATGAGACAAGGGTTTTACTTCCCTCTGCCAGGAACAATAGGGAGTATCCCAGCTGTTTGAGAAGCTGCTCTTGTTGAGGGCTTTCACTGGTTTGGCTTTGAATTTCACAGACTGATCTCCTTCTGCCAGAGATTTTTCCTGTATCTTACTTCTGGGAAGCTTTACCTAGCCTAATAATTCCTCCTTAAAATATTCTCCTGCTACTTTTGCAGCTTCTAATGGCTGCTTCTCTTTCTTCGAGATTTCTTTTCAGCTTTGAATTTTTCTCTTTCAACAGTTTGGAAACTATTATTTTGTCCTCCTGAGATTTGGCACAGTGCAGGTGGGAGGATGGATTGTAGATGGAGAGCTTTTCATTTCTTTTGTGACAAGTTGGGTGCTTGCAGAGCTCAGCAATAGCCCCCACATAATGTAACCAGCACAGAGGTTGTTTTTACAGTACACCAGTTTCCAGTGCTGCCATCTCAGTAGTAGTGTAAGCTTCAAGTGGGTGTAAAAGTGACCCTGGGTGTAGCAACTGTGTCAAAGCCAGGAGATTCCTTGTGGTGGATACTGCAGGATAACAATGAGGCAACTTTCTGCTCATTCTCCTGCATTCTCACAGCCTGCGCAGTCTGTGGATGCACAGATGGTGCAGAGGAGGAATGAGAGGACAAACCTTACTCAGGCAAACCATGCATGCTTCGCTCTCCCTTCCATCTCTGAAAAAGATGCTTTGAAAAAGAAGATTCCTCTGCTTTGAATTCCCTCCAGTTTGTCTATTTGTATAATAAAATACCTTTGTATTCTTGAATTAATAAGTAAAAGGTTGCAGTATTTATATCTGTGAGTATGTCTGGCAAGTTTCCTTGAGATAAATGTCATCTCAGATGTACATAATGTTTAGCTCGGCTGCTGGACAGCAAAGTGTGTCCTGCCAGCAAGGTCAGTCAGAAAGGAGAAGAGTTTCTTTAGTTAGGTAATTTAGGGTCAAGTCTCTGTAGTGATCTGCCCTATGGAATAGATTTATGGCTGCACTGTGGCAAACTTGGAACAGTGTTATCCAATGTGAAATTCCTCTACTGTATAAATATTTCTTGATCATTATAAATATAATTATGAATATAATATCATTATAAATATAATGATTTATGTCCTTTCTGTATTGATTTTCTTGTTTGGGCTGAACTGCATTAAAAAGGGGCCCTTGCTGTTTGGTTGGAATAGTTATCATTGCCACAGAACAGTTGCAGCAGGCAATACAAAATTTCCCTTTCCATTACACAGCTACACAAATCACACTAGAAGACTTTGGCTTTGTTTGCAGGAGGGGAAAGAATCTCCACTGGTGTGCATTTCCACTGATGCACATAGCAATGGCAACTGTCTTACTCATGCTAGAGCTTCTCTGCGCTCAGTATGAGGTTTAAAGTAGAGAGTAATTCCTGGTAGGAATATGCTTACTCATAAAAGTGTGCAAGACCCTGAGATGAAGGGTAGTTATGCATTTAAGGCTGATAGCACAGTACTTGGAAATGTGTAGTCTCAAAGATGTCTCTCCTCTGTGTGTCTGTGAAGTCATTTCATGTCACTGTCCCTGCACTTCCCATCCGTAGGGAGAGCAATATTTCCATTATCCACTTAGCTAGAGGCTAAGAATGCACTTGACACTAACACAGGCACTTTTTTCTAAGTCTCTACATAATGCCATAAAAGTAACAATGAAAATTTTCCACCATTAAGGCTCCTTCCAGAGGATGTCCCTAAAGCTGAATACTTGAATAGTAAAAGCCAGAGTTAGAGTTGCCTGGTAAAGCCTAGTTTGCTATGCATATGTGTGGGCTTATTACTAAAACCACCTACAGAGTGTTGGCAAGGTGCTTTGAGTGGCTGTTTATGGGCTTCTAGAACAACTTTTTTTTTCTTTCATGTAAAAGAACAAGAGGAAAGAAAAAAGACAATCACCTATATGCTTTTTACCTGTGACCAGCTAACAGTAGAATCAGAGCAGATCTCATCTTGCTCAAAATGAAGCCCAGATATAGTCCTTGGAAAGTAAGAATCTCTCTGATGGCTGTTCTTGCCTTCAGTGTCATTTCCTTTGGGGACAGGTTTTACTTTCAGGGTCCCCCATCAGATGCTACGGAAAACTTCCCTACCAGCAGTTGCCAAGGTGTATTCTGATGTTTCCTGGTTTATTTGTTTGTAAATGGCTTCTTTTGCACCTTAAAGCAGTTGAGATCAGTCAAGTTCTTCATCAGTCAGCAGTATAACTTGCTGAAATTAACCAGTGGGGGAGTCAGCCGCTCTAAAGGGTGTTGCAGCCCACCTCCTGTTCTCTTGTTCAGGCAGGCTTTTATTTAGAAATGCAGTAATTCAAGCATCAGTGTTCACAGAGTATATCTTTCAAGTCACGCTCCTGTGTGGATGGCTTTTCAGGGACAACACCTCAGTCCTGCTTAGTGAATTGGCACCTTTTCCACAGTGTATTTTCTCCTTGCTGCTAGGTGCAAGGCACTGGGCCCAGCCCATGTAAAAGAGGCAAACCCAAGACCAAAAATAAGTATTTCACATCTTTAATGCTTTTCTGTGCTACCTAATCATTTTGCCCCAGTCTTAAACCTGAGGACTCTTGAATCTGTGGCCCTTATCCAACCTTTGATTCTTTCTTTGTGCTCTCAAACAACCTCAAGTTGTGCCAGTGGAGGTTTGAAATGAATATTAGGAAAAAATGTGCTCATTGAAAGGTTTATCAAGCATTGGAAAAAGGCTTCCTGGGCAAGTGGTTGAGTCGCCATCCCTGGAGGTATTTGAAATGTGTAAATTGTGACACTTAGGGACATGGTTTAGTTGTGGGCTTGGCTGTATCAGGTTAATGGGCTTGATGATCCTAAAGGTATTTTCCAACCTAGACGATTCTATGATTCTTTGTCTTCTGAACCCTGTCTCCATTTAACTCTTTGAGACATCTTCCTCTTACCAAGATCTTTTCTTGTATCACCCACTCCCTACAGCCAGCAAAAGTCCCTTGGACACAAGAGAGCTCATGTTGCCATGCTCAGCTGCTGGAGGTCGTAAAGAACAAGTTCAGGAAGAAATTTCCACACACTCAAGCAAGTCTGTGCTGGGGCACACTCTGTAATGAATAAATCTCTTCTCAGATTTTAGTTGCCAGCTGACTCTGCTAAGGATGTCAAATAGATTTTTTAAAAGAATGTTTATAGCAGCCAAAAACTGGAAAACTTTCACTCAGCTTATAAAAAGGGAAACATCAAAGCCAAGAAGGACACCCTGACAAAAATCCATACAAAGCAGGGAGGAACTAGGTCTTTTCAAGAAAAGGTTTGCTACAAAGGGTTTTTTAATCTAAGCAAAATATTCTTGTGCTCTCATTTACAGAAGAAATTGGGCTGCTTGAACTGCACTCCCTGTGTTCCCTGCCCCTTCTCTCCCCAGCAGAATAACTCTACCTGAGGCTGCTATTCAGATGGCTATTTTCTGCTCAGACAATTCAGGATTTTATGATGGAATCACCAGCACAGTAGTACTTGTAGTGCCAAAGCAGTTTTGTGTACACAATGCACATACAGTGGCAGAGGGATGTCTTATCACCCCAGGGATTTGATGCATAACAATGCTGCTGTAACGATGTAATTTTATTTTTGATTTTAAATACTGGACTCCTTTGGTTTCCTAGCCTTCAGGCTGCATTTGTATATGCACCAGCTGTTTGTTACATTCTTGATGGCAAGGCCTTGCCATGATTTAAATGGCAACTGTGATTATCTCATGGTCTCCTGACTCCAAGATTTGAATAAAAACAGCAAATAAATAAAACCTGAGAGTCAGCCATGGGAAAGAGCAAAACAGCTCTTATCACAGTAGCATGCCAGTCCCATGGGTATGCATAGCAGAGTGCAGACTGCCTGGAACTAATTAGCTACAACATGGAGCTCCTCAGATCAGACCATTCTGTGTCATTAACATCATTACTTACAAATACTTGGAAAACCACATTGATGCTGAAGGCATCCTCAGTGATTCCACAAGTTCCAAGGGATGCTTTATGGTGTCAGTTCTGCAGCATTCCTGACCTTTCTTCCTTTCATGGAGGAATTGGATTGGAAGCTAAATATATCAAATTGTCTAAAACTTTAAGGCTACCTACCATGAGAGCAGGCACAACTGCTTCAAACAGAAGCTTATGTAAAGTGAAGTTTAAAGTGGAAAATACGTGTTGATAACTCAAGACAGATTAGACCACCAGACTCATATAAATACTCCTAAATCAAGTGTTTCAGGGCTTTGCAATATACACAATGGAAATTTAGGCTGAAACACAGTTTCACAATCCAAAATAGCTTTGTGCTTAGACAAACATGTAATCTCAGAATTCAGAATAGAAAAACCCCAAAACATATAAGTAATCTAAACATGTTACTTTGTGACAAGAGTATAAAGTTGAGATGGAATAATCTGACCTGTTGCATAATGATATTATCCAAAACTTTGTCTTTATTAAAATTTATAGAAAAATACATCAAATGTGAAAGAATACAGTGCACCAAGAAAAGATACCATACTGGTAGTGAAAAACATTTTTCTATAGAAAATATCAACAATATTAAGAGATTCTTCTGAAATCCAGTGATGATGAGGAGGTTTTTTTGCCCTATTGGAAAACTGGTTGTTGGGGGTTAGGTTTGTTTTTGTTTTTTTTCTCTCTAAAGAATTTTTTCCCCATAAGTTACCATGGAGACCAAATGTTGGGTACTTAACAGTACTTAACCGAAACAAAGAGGTGGCC
The DNA here is from genome assembly GCA_013399915.1 of Illadopsis cleaveri. Taxonomy (NCBI): domain Eukaryota; kingdom Metazoa; phylum Chordata; class Aves; order Passeriformes; family Timaliidae; genus Illadopsis; species Illadopsis cleaveri. The sequence continues at coordinate 317,068 of VXBB01009307.1, read as the reverse complement.
AAATCGCGGAGGGGGAGGGCGGATAACGCCAGGTTTGGGGGTAGGAAAAAGGACGGAGCTGGGGGCAGAGGGACACTCTGTTTTTCTCTCAGCATTCGGGGAGAGAGAACGGCTGGGTTGCTGCTTGCTGCAAGTTCACTGTGGCCAAAGGGGTCCAGTCC
>VXBB01009307.1:263205-316372 GCA_013399915.1 Illadopsis cleaveri | reverse complement strand
TCCTCCTCCTCGGCGAGCACCCCCTTCCCCTCCCGCTGTTTTCAGCCCTCCACTCTGCTCTCCGGCAGCTCCCAGGGGACTCTCCACGCAGCAGAGGCCCCACCGCCCCAGCTCCTCGCATGTCTCCGGTGGAAAAAAAATATACCAGGAATTTGTTCCTAACACAAGGAAGGTTCCGGCTTTCCCTGGCAGATACCTGTCTTCCCAAACCAAGACATTGGTCCATCCATTAAACAGTCAGGGTTCTAATGAGCCAGTCTCTTGTTTGCAACCACAGATGAGTACAAAAAACCTACCTTCTACAAATTACACAGCTGAACAAACAGAGGCCCTATTGGCAGCAACACCCTGTACATCCATGAGAAGGTTATAGAGACCAACATGAGGCATAGAGCATAAATCCATGTCTGACTCTAGCTCAATAATAATTTGTGCTGGCTGTTTTCCTTGACTTTCTTAAATAACATCATTAGATGTTTCTGGGTTTAAATTTGATGAACTAAAAAAAAAGAGAAAAAAGAAAAAAAAAAAGAGAAAAAAAAGAGCAGATGTGGAAGATTGTAGGAGAAGGGAATACAGGTGACCTCACCCCTGACAGGTAACAGCTGTGTTAATTACCCAATACAGCCTCAGTCCTGATGAGGCACAGCATATCCAATAAAGAAAAGTGTGATAAAAGGGAGTGGGTTAGCTGGTAAGAGGAGGATCATGAGGGAAAAGGAGCCTTGAGGAAGAGAGAATAAGAGAAGCTTGAAGCAGGATCCTGGGGAGAGAAGCACTGCTGTGAGGTCAGTCTGGGCCTGCAGTTAGAATGTTGTTGGAACCTGCAGTCATAGTCTAGCTAAAAGCCTTCATTCAGAGTCTGCAAACCAATACCTGCAGTCATAGTTTAGCAGGAAATAACCAGCAGTCGGAGGCTGTAAGGGAAATCTACAGTAGGAGCCTGCTGCAGCCAGTCAGTGAATATTTGGAGTCAGGATGGCTAAGCTGTAAAGAGGAATAAATCAGGGCCCTTTTCATGTTGTGATAAACAAGAAGTCTGTGTCTTAGCTCATTTCTACCCTCCAACAAGACCGCTTCTGCAACAGAAGATAAATAATTTTGATTATATATTTGTATGCAAACAGTTCATCAGTGTGCTCTATGACTTCCCACAAATTTTGAGATGCAGCAGAGAATCTGCTTTGCATAATCTTTTGCCTGTGTTGCCTGTAAACTGTAACTGGTATTTATTATGTTTATTTTTCCAAGAAATGTAACTGAAACACAAGGATAAATGTGTCATTTGACCTGCATCAGCAGCTCAGATTCATGGTCTTGACATTTTAAAACTCGGTTTCAAAGCAAGAAGCCAATCTGAGATGAGCAGTGAAGCAGGACATTTCCTTCATCATCTCAGGCACCTAATACTTTGTTATGCCCTGAATATCTTTTTATCCAGTTGCAGCTTACCTATTCTGGAAAAAAGGGAAGTGGGAAGGGACACTATTTCTGTTCAGGAACCAGCTCACATTTTTCAAGCTTGTCATTTTTCTCTCTGAGCCTATAGTGCATTTTAAAGAGGAAGTCAGGTATTTTAGTAAAAAAGAAATTTTCACCTTTGTTAAAAGCTAGACTGCACTCTGGGAGAAATGAAGGCCTGACATCCTCATAAAAAGATTTCTGCAATGTAAAACAGGGTCTCTGTTCTTCCATAGGAGGAAGTGATCAAGTTTTTCCGCTACCAGCCAAGTTGCAAAAGTAAAAAGGTGGCAATCGTCCTTGCTTACCTCATCTCAGGGGGCATCCAGTCCTTTTCAGTTGACAAAACATAGTGGGAGGAATCCCACTCAACCAATTAAAGGGAATTACCTTCTCCTTTGAGTCTGTCACACTCCAGGTATCAAGCAGAGTTGTCAGAGGAGCAGAGGATCCACAGCACTTGCTGGCTCCCTGTAGATTTGTGTATTTCAGATCCCTTACATTTTTTGTTAAATAATGTTTGCTTTTACAGGGTAGAAGGTGTTAAACAGCTTTGTCAGAAGCTGTTCATTATCAGAACTCAAGGACAGCACTGGGATGCTCCTGCACATTACTCAGAGAAGCTCTGGGAGTGCTATGCAAAGGATGTGAAGAACTGTGCCTTCCTGCTCTAGGGCTCAGGAGAAGACATGAAGTATGGCTCTGCTCTTACTGCAGGAGGGTGGACAGAGGCATCCACTGTCTGACAAGACCACACCTCTACACTATAACCCCAATACTGAGCCTGCAGAGGGACAGGTGATAACTGCCTTTCCACAAGGAAAGAATACAGGCAGAATATCAGGCAAACATAAACAAATAGTCATAGTTTATGATTAAATCTCACCAACCGGTGCTTTGAACTAGTTTGGCCAAAACATTGGGACATCTCTTCTGGGAGCAAGAGGTAGAATCGCTTTGTTGTTCCCCCCAACTTTTTTGATATAATTGCCCTTGAGCAGTGCTCTTACTGGAATATGTAGCAAAAAGGGAAGTGAAATTTTGGCACTGCTACATTCAAAATAAAAATGTGAGGTGACCATCAAAGCACCTCAGCTGGCAGGGATAGCAGGGGAGCACCTGCCTGGAATTGACACCAAGGACAAGAAAATTTCAGTGTTTGCTGGAGGCCTGATCTTAGTTGGCTGGCTCCCAGGTGTCAGCTGTGGGCACACATCCTCTCAGGAGCAAGTGAGATGAAATGGAGATAGGATGCCTTGAGAAAGCAAAGTTGAGTATTAGAAGTACTAGTAGAAAGTGTGCAAAACCTGGCCCCTTCTGCAGCCTTGTAACCCCAGAAAAATTGAAATAATAACCATTAAACCAAAGTTTGGAAACATTTTATGAGGGCAAATAATCTCTAAAAAACATACAGGAGAACTGTGGTTCTGAAAACCACACACAGCTATAGCTGGTTTTATGTTTATAGGGGAAGGTAGAAACAGTATCAAGCAATATTTGTTTCACATTTAAAAGATACAGAAGTTAGTCTGTTTGTGGTGTTGTGATGTTTGTATGTTTCTGACTTGTACAGTCAGGATTTACCCATCAGCAGGAAAAACGGTTTATGAAGCAGTGGGTTGAGTAACTAAAGTCTAATGTGGTTTGGCCAACAAGGCCTGAGAATGTCCTAATGGTCACTCACGCAGTGATCACAAAGCACACACATGAGATAAGAAGAGTTGCTCATTCTGTGAGCCAACACTGGCAGGCTGCTGGGGGTGGTACAGATAACACTCAGCTGTGTTCCCACAGAAGCTTTATTGAGTATTTGGATACAGGAGTCACCACTTGTCTGCAAGCAGAAGGATCAGATCCTTGCCATGGCAATTTCATTTATGACATAAGTTCTAGAGAATTGGGGAGAGTTGTTCTATTGCACCAAGAGATACAGACCTTGTGTTTCCAGAGGTCAGTTTTCAGTGGAAATATCAGCATTCCCTTTATAGGTTCTTTTTCACATTTTTAACTGCTGATTGTAATGAGGGCAGCTTTAACCATTCAGTAGAGGTCTATCTTACTGCAACATGTTCTCTGGGTACATAATAGACCTCTGCAATCAGAAGAGCTATATGGCTTGATCCAAGCTCTTCTCCATTCCAGCCTGGGAAAAGGAAGCCAAACCAAGATTTTATGCTGCAATTCAGATAACCTGTTTCAGTTTGGCTTGGGGCACATGTAGACAATTTTTCAGATCTTTGCCCCAGCGAACTACCTAGACCAATGTGTTTTTGAAGTAAAAAAAAATATAAATTTGGGCTTTTAACTAGGATAGAAGAATATAAGATGTGTGAATATATGGTCAACACACTCTAGATCAAGCCCTTACCAGGCCAAATATTTCCATGATTCTACAATAATAAAATTATTATTATAATTAAGGGCTAATTTGAGGAATTTACAGTATTTACAGCCATTAAAACTAGACAGAAGATACTAAGTAACAGGGGAATAAAGTAAAGGAAAGGACAGAGCTGGGAGGAGGTTCCTGGGCTCTTTCCTATGGTAGTGAGGAGTGTGTTTGTTTCCTCTGATATCTTGAGTAGCAAATGCCATTCAGGGCCTACCTAGATGTTGTCATGATAATCCCTGGAGAGAGGCTATCTCTAGCACAAGGCTAGAGAGGTTCTGTCATCTTGTTCCACTCAAAGTCTACAGCATCTTATAAAGGAAACCAATAGAAGCTGATAGGGCTGTCTCCCAGCTTAGCAGGAGTCAATAATGCTCTCTATTCCCATGGATGTGGGAATTAGTCAAAAGCAGTTGTCTTAGATTACATGAATTAATCTCAGAAGAGTGGAGTGCTTTCTGTAACATCAGAACAAGTCCAATTCAGTCCTCAGGCCAGGTCACTTCAGTTCAGGTATGAGCTGAGACCAACTAATGTCTGTTCCTAAATTTTCATCCTCAAGACCAGGAAAGCTGATATCTAGAAGGATTTTGCTGAGACTCATACAGTCATTTGCAGTGTCCAGGATAAGGCCCTCCGTGAGTGACCGGTTTTCAGTAAAGCCAGAGGCTGTCAGTTCAACAGAGGATTGCTTGGAAGTGTCACGAAAAAATGCTGGAGAGCTTGTGAGGGGCACATGGACCATGTCACTGGACTCTGTATTGAGCAGTTCTCGAGGAGAATCAAAGAGAGGATTTTTAAGGGGCGTGCTGTTAAAACCCAGCAAGTCCTGGTTGTCCCGGAGGGGTGTGAATGGCAACTGCAGGGTTTTCACTGGACTGAAGTCCAGCTCATGACTTCCCTTGGCTAAGGGGTCAAGGACCTCAAGTGAAGGGGTGGTAGTGGTTGAGACTTTGCTGGGAGTGGAAGAAATGGGCAATTTGCTGAAGATGTCCTTGACTGGTGTTTTAAAGGCCCCTTCTTCTCCCTGTGAGCAGCTGAGTTGTGATGTGTTCTCAAGGGGCTGGTTTTCCTGGGGGAAGGGACGGTCTGCCCCTAACCGGAAAGGGTCAAAGCTGCTGCTTTCTGGCAAAACAAGGACAGGCTCCTCTGAACAGGGCAGTGCTAGGCGCTGTTTCCTTCTGGATCTGCCCACTTCCCTCCTTTCCCTCCTCTTTATAACTAAAGAATCAGAAACTGCCTTAGGTGGGGACTTCAGTGTGGTGAACTGCTTCCTCTCCTTTGTGGATGAGTCTGGGAGGAACAAGCTTGGCTCTTCCTTGACCATTACGGTTGAGGCAAATGGGGACAGCCAGGGATCCAGCTGAGAGCCTTCTTCCTCCTTTTTACAGGCACCCTCAGGGAAAGGAGACAATTCCTCACCAGGCTGGGAGCTGTTCTCCTGTATGGAATGGGTTGGGGAAAATAAACCTTCATCACATTGACCCTCCTCCTTGACAGCAGCCGTGGGTAAAGAGGGTGACTCTTCTGCAGACAGTGACATCTACAATGAAACACAGGTGGCATGCAGTCAGTAATCAAGGATCTAAACTACCCAAAAACCCCAAATAACAGCGGAAAGAAAAGAAACACTGGCATTTAAGGTCAGCAGAAAGAGTGAGAGGAAGATATTCAGGAAGCAGTAATTATAACAGTCTTCGATTGATCTCTGTGAAGTTGGTATAAAGAAGTCTAAGGATCACATGGGAAGGGTTCTAGCTAAATGACTGAAAGTCATACCCTTCAGAGCACTCCTGCTCTGAGGAACTTCTGGGAGTACAGGCAGAAGGAGAGCTGAATATTTCTGGAAAAAATATAACCTCTTTGATTTTTTCTTACATTATCTAAATGGGAAAAACAAAATGAATGAGGACAGCTTTCCCAGAAACCACAGAAAGGGAAGAGAAAAAAAATGAGGTTATCAAAAGAAAAAGAGCACAGGAGAAAGACAAATCATAGCTGGAGAGAACATAAAGCAGCAGGCATACAAAGGAAAATAGGATTATGGTTAGACAGGATGGAAGAAGCTAAAGCTTTACAGTGTCTAAGCATACAAGAGCAGTCAGTGAGATGCCAAGAAAAAGATCTGTATAATAGCCGTTTTTCTTGAGCCCAGAAAACCGTGAACTTCACAGAAGTAGCAAACAGCAGACATGGAAATCCTCTGGGAAGTGACTACCTGAAATATATTCTCTTTCAGAAGTTCCTTATTGTTACTTGTCTATAGAGCTATCAAAAATATGAATGTTTTAGGATCAGAACAAAGCCATTCTTCCCATTCTTCTTTCTCCACATCCTAGCAGTAAAGAAAAATTGTCTTGACCAAGCCATAGAGCCCCTTCCTCTAGTGAATTATAGAAACATCCTTAGAGCAAATAAACTCGCAGGTAGTAGACAGCCTAGAGACAGTAAAGGATAGCAAGCATTATCACTGGCTAGCTCCTTGATAGGAGTCTGGAGTTTTAGATCACCTAGTAAAGATGCACAAAGGAACCATATGAAGAAAAGGTTCATTGAAGGCAAGAGATACAGAAAAAAAATAAACAAAAAATCCAAACAAACACACCCCTCCTTAAAAAATCCCCACACTCTCACTAGCCCCTTCCTTGCCCCTCTTAAAAAAATGAAGAAAAGAAAGAGAAGCCTCTCAAAGCTCCTTGGAAAACAAGAAACCAACCTTTGGAGCAATGCAGACGCGCTTATTGCTCTGCAAAGTCTCTGAGCTGTTAAGGGATGCTCCCTGTGCCATGGACAGAGGAACCTTCATGGAAGGCTGCAAGACAAGAGGCTGACTCAAAGGAAACTGGATTGGAACCAGATAGGAGTTGACACGAGGAAGCAAAGGCTTCATCTTTCGGCCTGGAAAGGAAAAGAAGAGACTCACTTTTGCCTGTTCTCTGTTGCTACCTCTTGAAACCCTTGCACCTTACAGGCAGTCCTATTAGAACCCCAAAAGAAACATTTGATCAGATCACTTGCCTTCTTTGCTACTTTTAAAGATATAAATACTAAGCCAGAATCCTCATGAACAAGAAAATAACCTTTCATGCAGATCGTACCCCTCAAGCTGGGGCTCTCACTCCATTTGAGTGCCCAGTGCCCACCATCTCAGCATCACATCCTCTCAGACACAACAATACTGCTTTCCATTTCAAACCTGACAGTAAGGAGCATAAAAGCTGGCAAACCAGGATAACACACTCCACTTGTGCTCCTAAAGAAATCTGGGAGAGTGCCCCAGATTCACTGGATTGATGCTCTTTGGCCTAGACTGATGTGGACACTTACGTGAGTTCTGGGGTTCAGTTTTGCTTCCCATGTTCTTCAGAGAAGCTGGAAGACGACTCTTTTGTTGCTGCAGTCATTGTGAAATAAGTAAGAGGAGAAAAGAGAGAGATTAGAAGAAAAGAGTCCACATTTACTCTGCTGCCTCACTGACAACTGTGACAGCAGAGGTCTGTGCTGCACTAATGCAGAGAGAGCAGCTGTTAGCACCCAGCACTCAGGTTGGCTCTAGGTCTGTGCCCCTTGCTGGTTTGCAGCCATGCCATCCCAAAGCCAGCTGCCCACCAAAAGCTGTGTAGGAAAAGAGATGACATGACAGAGCTGCTCCAGCTGCAGACTCTACTGCAGAAGTGAGCTGTTTTTGGCACCCTCAGTGCCCGGAGAACAATAAATAGGATGGTTTTATTGTATAGTGGATGTCTATACAAACCATAGACCAGAGAGGTGTTCAAATGGAATAGCAGAGGCCACAATGGGATCAGAATTCTGAGCAGATGGAAAGAAGGCCAAGGTTGCAGCTGTGACAGAAGTGTTTGACTGGATGCTTGCAAATCCACCACTGTTAAAACTGCTGAATGCAAGAGCAACAGCAAACACGTTCATCCTTCCAAAACTCACAATGCAGTGGCTTCCAAAATGAAAAAGGAGCACAGAGAGATCCTATTCTCTCTGGATCTGAGCCCCAGATCATATTGGAACTGTTGTCATGGAGATGAATTTACCAGAAATCTGTTTGGGCTTGTTCTCTGAAGCCTATGGGTGTCCATTGCAGCCTACTTCAGCACTAGACTTCCAAGTTGCTCAAAGCTGTCCAGCTTTACCAGCTAGAGAGAGACTGAAGGCAGTCTCTGAAGGCAGTGAATCTTTGGCTAGACCCCTCTCCCCACAAAGGGTGTGCATGGAGCTGTATGAGTAGATGCAGCAGTGACCCAGTCCTCCTTCCCAAGCCTGTTATCTTTTCCTTCAGTGACTGGTAAGAAGAGAATGGAAGACCAAGCCCCAAGCCAGATGACAATTCTTACTGATTCAGAGTACTCAGGCGATGTTGGTGACCCCAAGTCCAGCGGCTGGTGGCAGAAGACAATGAGCAGGAAAAAAATTAGGATGAAGTCATCAACCAAAGAGGGACACAAATGGGACATTTTAAACTTGTACAATCTGAGCAAACAAAAGTTAACTCTACCCACCCACTGCAGAAAACACAAGAGTCTAAACACACCTATATCAGATTCCCAAACTCTATTTCCCTGACAAAATCTTCCTAAAATGCCTAGTTGAGCTAGGACAATTCCTATGACTGACTTATCAAACAGCGTAGGAACACCTGGTTGGCCTCAGTGGAAAGCTCCTCATTAGGAATTTGAATCGGGCCCATAGAAAGAAGTCGAACAACCTGACTGTTATATTTGACACAGCATGTGAAGAATAAACACGTCCCACAGAAGCTCCAGGTCAAAAGCACAGCCACAGCACCTGTCCTTTCAAATTCAGAGCTTGTCTATTTGACAAATGAAGTGACTGAATCCAGCTTCTACAAAGTGGCTGATGTCAAAGCAGCTTCACCTTACCATTAAAATAAGGTGCATCAGGTTAGTGTGGCCTTTAGGAGCTGCACAGCCTGTCCTATTTTCTTTGCATGAGGCAACTCACCTTGAATACCTGGTCCAATGTTAGGCGCCGGTTTGCATCAGGGTGAATAGTCCAGAAGGAGATTTTACCATTGGCAGACGTCTCACGGACAAACATATCATGAAGGGACAGGTTGTGCCGAATGGAGTTCTGGGGAGAAAGGAGTGAGGGGGAGGTTGAAAAGCAGTAGTTTTGTTATCAGCACAGCAAGGTCTACCTCAAACATGGCTGCCCTAGCAGAGGGATTACATTCCAAAGTGCAGACAACACCGAACTTTCATATTCACAGCATACCCAGCCAACCCTTTCATCAGTCTCTTATTCTATGTACTCTTGAGATCCCTATTCTCACTCCAGTGATCAAACATCCCATCATCTTGTTTAAGTAGGATGAGGCAAGGGATACAAGAAGTGGTACAGTGAACATCTGGAATGACAGTGTATTTGGGGTGGAATGTTTAAATGAGCTTCCATCTTGCTTTGCAGGCTGGGGAACAACTTTTCATTTTGTTCCAGAGGCCAATGTAACATCACAGCAACTTGACGGCCTGCTTGTTACCTTCCAACCTGGCTTAGCTACATGTTTAAAATAAGGGAAATGATCCTCAATCCACGTATAGATGTCCTTCAGGGTCATGCGCTTCTTCTCTGTGCTGTTGATGGCAAACTGGATCATGGCCATGTAGGAGTAAGGAGGTCGTTCTGACACTGAATCCTGCCATGAGGAGGACACAGCAGCAGTAGGAACAGCAGCAGCTTCCTCTTCAGTCTGAAAGACAAGAAGGGGTGATACATGAATGTACATGAAGCTGACAAAAAGACCCATGGAACATCCCTGGATCCTCTGGGTTCTGCTGTTCATATCAGTAAAGGTTAAACTCGAGTGACTTAGATATAGTGATGCCTAATTCTTGCAAATCTTCTGATCCACACAGATTACTTCCTTATCAAAAGTTTTAGCACACACTCTTGTATTCTTCTACTTACCTTGACTCTTTCCCGCAGAGGCATCTGGTTCTCTTTCTCTGTGTCTTCCTTCACAGAAGAGGGATTTAGCCCATCGGATCTCATCTTCCCCAGCCACTGGATGTTGGTGAGGCTGTTGTCCAACACAGAGCTCATTGTCTCGCCACTGCCTGTTGGGATAATGAGCCCACATAATAATCACAGAATCATTTTGGTTAAAAAAGTTCTCTAAGACCATCAAGTCCAACCTGTGACCAAACACCACCTTATCAACGAGACCATGGCACTGACTGCAGCATCCAGTTTTTTCTCGAACACCTTTAGGGATGGTGACTCCAAACCTCCCTGGGCAGTCTGTTCCAAGGCTTGACAACCCTTTTAGGGAAGAAGTTCTTCATGATGTCCAATCTGAACTTTCCTTGGCACAGCGTGAGGCTATGCCCTTTTGTTCTGTCATTTGTTGCCTAGGAGAAGAAGGCAATGCCCACTGCTCTACAGCTTTCCTTCAGGCAGTTGTAGAGAGTGATAAGGTCTCCCTGAGCCTCCTTTTCTCCAGGCTGACCATCCCCAACTCCCTCAGCTCTTCCTCATCAGACTTGTGCTCCAGACCCTTCACCAGCTCTGTTGTCCTTCTCTGGACATGCTCCAGCACCTCAATGTCTTTGCTGTCATGAGTGGCCCAAAACTGAAAACAGAACTCAAGGTGTGGCCTCACCAGTGCCAAGTACAGGTGGACAATCCTGCTGACAATCCCTGATCCTGCTGGCCACACTATTGCTGATACAGGCCAGGATGCCATTGGCCTTCTTGGCCACCTGGACACACGCTGGCTCATGTTCAGCTGCTGTTGACCAGCACCTCCAAGTTCTTTCCTGCTGGGCAGTTTTCCAGACACTCTTCCCCCAGCTTGTAGCACTGCCTAGGGTTGTTGCAATGCAACTGCAGGACCTGGTAGCTGGTCTTATTGAACTTCACGCAATTGGCCTTGACCCACGGATCCAACTGGTCCAGATCCCTCTCAGAGCCCTCCTGCCCTCCAGCAGATCCACACTCTCGTGCGACTTGGTGTCATCTGTGAACTTACTGAGGATGCCCTCGATCCCCTTATCCAGATCATTGATAGAGAGAGTAAACAGGACTAGCCCCAACCCTGAGCCGTGGGGAACCCTACCAGTCACCAGCTGGATGCAGCACAGTCCAGCACCACTCTCTGGGCCCGGCCATCCAGTGAAGAGTGAACCTGACCAAGCCATGGGCTACCAGCTTTTCCAGGAGTGTGCTGTGGGAGACAGTGTCAAAGGCTTTACTGAAGCCCAGGGAGGTTACAGACACCGCGTTCGCCTCGTCTTAACTCCGCTTTCTCACAAGTAACCCTGCTACTCCTTCATCTCAGCTGTCAAAAGGAAGGCATCAGTCACATTTCTGAAAGATGGTATTGCAACACTCATATTGTGGAAGGAATTCACCTTGAATTCATGATTTCATGTGTAGTTTCCCAGTTCCTGAAAGGAGCTGCAACCTTAAAAACAAACACTCAAACCAAACTATTGCTGTCAACCAAAACAGGACAATGTTGATCTAGTACTTCAGGAAATAAAAAGACTTAGCACAAAACCTAAGTCAGAAGCTCAGATGTCTTCCACCAAAAAAATGTGTCCACTATAATTCTTCAGATTTCACTACATATGCAAAGCTATGTAGATTATTAGAATCAAATCCATTGGTATTTTGTAATTAACAAAATATCAGTAATTACTGCATACCAAGATGCAAGTGCTGCACTCCTTGGCCCATTTCACATCTCTTTGTCTGTCAGAACAAAAAAAAAACAGGTAAAGGCTACATACTGTTGGTCTCCTGTTCCTGTCCAACCACAGGATCAACTCCTGAATGCCAGAGCGCTGTACTGCCCACAAGACCAGGTGTCTGTGCAACATTCTTCTCTCTTTCTTGACTCTCTGCAGCCTTGATGGCTGCACTGGCTTTCTTCTCTGATGGGAGATGCTGTGACGGTGCTGGACCTGCTGAACGGGACGTGCCCCCACTGCTAATGAGAATGAACTTGTTGGGTCCATTGCTGCCAGACTCTTTTCCTTTTGCTGTCAATGCTGCTATGATGCTCTGGATATCAGCATTTGTAGGGATGGCCACCACCTGTGTGTTGGGCATCGTGGGATGGTCAATTATCTTTATTCCCGCTGGGAATTTCTGCAGGCTGCAGTCCGTTTTGTCTTGGGGTTGTCTGTGGTGTTGGTCCTCCTGCCTGTGCTCCTGCTTAGGAGCCTTTTCATCCTGATCTCTCTTCTCATCTCTTGCTGAAGTACTGGATTCATCATTCTGTGGGAGGGTCAGTTTCCGTCTCTTGAGAATTAAGGGCCTGCGAGGGCTGGTCCTCATTATTGATCTATACTGTCACTCTCCATTGAAAGGGAGAGGAACAAATCCTGCAAAACAAAAGATACAATATAAAAGGTGCAGCAAATGTCTCAAGACCTCCCACAGAGCACACATTCTCAGCAGTTGCTACAAAGCTAGAAACACAAAAGGAAAATAAAATTGAAAGCATTTAATAAGGCTGACAAAGCTATTGAAAAATCAGACTGTACCTCCTTAACCCACACCTTGTGTAACCAGGATGGGAGAGAGGTTTGCAGAGTAGATAACTTGCATCAATAAGGACATAATAATGAGCAAAGTGTGTATGTGCTTTACAGAAAGATTTAGTTATAATATGACTTGACCAGCATCAACCAGCATGCTGGAGGGAAGGGAAGGTAGAATATAGAAATAGCAGTGTTGATTCATACAGCTGATTGCTCTAAGCAGCAGATTACACAACTTGCATGAAAAGGGAATTTATGGATGATTTAAGATCTGGGAAGCAGAGATTATCCTGAACACTACCAAGGCACACAATAAATGCAGCAGAAGAAAGGTGCTTTAAGATAGACACCAAGTAAATGTGCTGCTAATTCGTTTTGTAGGTTAGTCAAGCACCAGGTAAACTCATCATTGGGCAGCATACAATTTAGATGTCAAACTTTTGGACAAGAGGTGGTTTAGACTATAAAGCTGAAAGCAGAGGAAATAAAATTCAGAGATACTGATTCCAGGGTAAGATGCTCTGAGAATACTGCTAATAATGCCATCAGGAATTCAGTGGAGCCTGTACCTTTCCACAAACTATACCAGAACAATACGCAAACTGTACTTATCATTCATCACTAGAGATGGCAAGCAGAATAGAAACAAATGCCAAAAAAGAAGAAGCCTTTTGCATTGCTAGATTTGACGGGGTCAGCAAGTAAGCGAGAAAATTCTCGGTAAGGATCCCCTACACTGGTACAAAGCAGAGTCCAGCAGACAACAAGCTGAGCTGATGCCCTGTGTACAGGGAGCAGACAGCCCTGCGATCATTCCACGCGGGTTCTGGCACCCAGCACAAGCGTGGCCCTTTGCGATCTGCTCCACCCCCTCAAGGAGAGATCCTGGTAAGACAGAGCCAGAAGATCCCCGAGCCAGCCTCCCATAGGCCGCGTCACTTCCCAAGGAGGCCTCGAGCTGCTGCCCCCCGTACGGGCCCGGGGGCACCGCTGTGTACGCGCGGCCCCGAGGGGACAGAGAGGGCAGCGCCAAAGCGCTCCCAGCTCCTTCTTCACCCATTCCAGCCCCTGCGCTGCCGCCCTCGCCAGCGAGTTCACCTGCTCCCGTGGGGCCCTCCACCACGAGCCTGGCCTAGCCGCTTCCCTCTCCCGGCCACCCGGTGGCCTTAGCGCTGCCCTCCGAGAGGTGCTGACCCTTGCCAGGCGCTGGACAACCCGGCGAGCACAGGTCGCGACTCACCAGCTGCCCGGCCGGGCAGGGCCGATGCGGGGCGGCGGCGGCCCCGGCGCTCCCGGAGCGGCCCCGGTTTGAATTTGGCGCCCGGCGCAGCGCTAGCCCAGTCACGTGCAGGCCTCCGCCAGTGAGCGGCGGCGGGGGCGGGGCCGCCCTGGCCGTGCCAATGGGCGCGCAGGAGGCGGGGCCGCGGCGGGCCGGGCCAATGAGCGGCGGCCGCGGGGGATACGGATGTGCGGGCGGGACAGAGCCCGGGCCGCTGCGGGATCGCATTGTCCTGCCCGCCTGTCCCTGTCCCGGGACAGCCGCTCCCGCCCCGCCTGGGGCAGCGTCAGCAGCTTCCTTCAACCATGCTGCACGCGGCTGGGAGCCCTGCCGTGTGCCCGCATTGCGCTGACTCCTGGTGAAGAGCTACGGAGTTTTACCGTTTAACGTGTGTGTCACGGCTGCACCGAGCTAGGCGGGCCCGCAGCACTCCCTGAGCACGCTGCGACTTAGGTAAGCAGCCAGGCTGTTGCAGTCTCGTACATTTCTCATGACATGTTACCGAATTTCCTTGTCTGTGCTAATCTGTGATAAGTCAGGTTGGGTGAACATGAGCCAGCTACGCCCAGGTGGCCAAGAAGGCCAAGGGCATCCTGGCCTGCATCAGCAATAGTGTGGCCAGAGGACCAGGGCAGGGATCGTTCCTCTGTACTCGGCACTGCGGAGGCAATCGAGTGCTGTGCCCGGTTACGGGCTCCTCACTTCAGGAAGAACATTGAGGTGCCGGAGTCGGTCCTGAGAAGGACAACAGAGCTGGTCTGGAGGAATGGAGGCTCAAGGGAGACCTTACTGCTCTCTACAACTGCTTGAAAGAAGGGTATAGCCAGGTGGGGATGGGCCTTCTCTGACAGGCACCTAGTGATGGAACAAGGGGACATTGTCTTAAGCTGCACCAGGGGAAGTTTAGGTTGGGCATTAGAAGAATTTTTTCACAGGAAAGGCGAAATTGTAATGGGCTACCCAGGGAGGTGGAGTCACTGTCCCTGAAGGTGTTTAAGGAAAGACTGGACGCAGCACTTAGTGCCATGGTGGTGTTTGCCCATAGGTTGGATTTGATGCTCTCAGAGGTCTTTTCCAACCGAATTGATTCTGTGATCTGTTTTGCAACGGAAAATTAAATACAATGTTACTTCAGTTCAAACTCATTCATTAGGCAAAACAAACAAATCATGCAAGATCTGTAGAATACATGAGGGAGATGTCAACTCTGTTCTGTAAAAAAGAAAAAAAACAAACTTAAAATCTCTTGAAATTAAAATGTACAAGTTGTCAGCAACTAGAAAGGGAAAGAAGTCAGATTATCTTTGCCCTATAATATCTTCTTGGTATTACAAACCAGATTGGATTGAAAAAAAGGAAATAAGTTGGTGGTTGTTTTTTTTTTTTTCCTTTTAATGGCTGACTTGAAATAGCTGGATCAGTAGGTCAACTGCTCCCATTCCTGCAGTGCATTTCTAAATCTACCTGAAAACTGACAAAAGGTTCAAGAACTACTGTTGGGGAAAAAGTCTGCCCTGAGATGTGTACACTGTGCTGTTGCATAAATGTTTTGCTTTTGTTAAGAACTGCATCTGAGGTTTTCAAACAAGTCTGTCTTCAAATCCATTTATTTGCCTTCTACAGATTCAAGAGCACTTTAGCATCTCCTCGGGGTGCTTCCCTCTTTTTTCAATTGGCTCCAACAAGCATCATGAGGTTTCTAAGTAGTTTTACCACACCTTTTGATGCCTCCGAAGAAGAAGTGTACCCTCAATGCCAGGAAGGCAGAGCTGATTTTCCTTGAGAGGCCACAGGCAGGACCCATCCATTGCTATGAAACTCCAGTGCGTTTGGCTGAGAATCCCAGACGTGTGCCTACGAAACCTGTGCACCAGAACACCTCTGCTGCCTGGGTTGGTATAAATTGTCTTTCCTCCTTGTTGTTGCTTGTGTCCCACAGCAACCGTTTCCAAGTTTCTCCTGTATATCTTAACAGAAAGTTATCTGTTCTGGATATGGAAAGTTAGTAACCCAGACCTAAATTCCCTCTATCAGCCTAAAGCATAAATAAGTGCTTGAGTTGCTTCACATTCTAAGAATAAGCACTAAAGTCTTGGTTACACATAAACTGTGTGCAGTCTGTACTAATTAATGAATATTTATCTTCTAGAAAAATAATTCCCATCAGGAAAACACTGATTCCCTTGACAACCAAAAACCCTCCACTTAATAAACATTAGGGGAGATTTTTCTTACTGGCTTGCTGTTTGATATAACTGCTGAACTCTGAATGTTACATGTTAAAGTATTGGGTGGATTGTTTAAATCTGACACTGCTAAATTTAAAGAACATAGGTTTTCATTTCAGAATAATTTGTTCTAACCTGCCCTCTTTTCCATTTCTGTGTTTTGAATAGTTTCTCTCCATACCAGTCTCCTGATGGGCTCCTTTTCTTGGGACTGTTTGCACTGCCCTAAAATACTCCTTATGTCGTGTAATGTAAAGATTTTTTTTTTTTTTTTTAAGCAAAGAGTTGCAGCAAAGACAGACTGTTCCTATACAACAGTAGTCATCACCTAGGGGAGCTCTGTTTAAACATTATTGCTGCTTGACTCTGCTTATCACAAAGCAAGCTCAGGAAGTGTGGTTTCAAACCTGCATGAAACATTCCTTTGTTCCTGTTGACCTGCAGGTATTTTTGTGATGCCTTAACTTTGAAGTAGAACATCTTCAATTTTTTTCCTCTTAATTGTTTTTGTATCTGCTTGAGGCAGTTAGCTCTATGGTTTCTGAATCACTAAGTAAAATTGTAGTTGGGAATACAGGTGAGCTCACCCCTGATAAGAAACAGCTGTGTTAATTAACCAATACAGCCTTGCCCTTGATGAGTAACAGCTATATCCAATAAGGATGAGAGAGATAAGAGGGGCTTAGCTGGCAAGGGGAGGATCATTATGGAGAAGGAACCTTGAGGAGCAAGAAGGAGAGAATCATGGAAGCAGGATCCTGGGGAGAAAGAATCACTGATGCAGGGTCAGTCTGTGTCTGCACTTAGAGCCTGTTGTTGGAACCTGCAGTCACAGTCTAGCTAGATAAAAGCCTGCATTCAGAGTCTGCAAACCAATACCTGCAGTCACAGTTTAGCAGGAAATAACCAGCAGTCAGAGGCTGCAAGGGAACCCTACAGCAGGAGATTGCTGCAGCCAGAGTCAGTGAATAGTTGGAGTAAAGATGACTAAGCTCTGAAGAGGAATAAACCAGGACCCTTTCTTATGCTGTGTTTTACAAGAAGTTGTCTTGGCTCATTTTTACCCTCTAATAAGAGGGCTGCTGCAACATAAAATAACAGTGTGAATAAGCATTCATTTTGTTTGGAAGAGGTGGAAACATCTATACATATCAGTAGCTCTTTGATTCCAAAATACAATGATTCTAAAATTTGTTCAAAACGGAAGCTGCTAGATGTTTTTCATTTTGGAAATGGTAGTAGGTTTGTAACTTCTGGAGGCATCTGCAGAGTGTCTGTCAATTTGTTTCAGTGGAAACTGATTTTTTGCTCCTCTCTTTTTGGCATTACCTACCTTTTCCACTGCTAGGTTCCTGCATAGGTAAAACCTACCCTCGATGTTCTCTGAAGGCAGGAAGCTATATCCTTAAAAACAGGGACTATGTTAAGTATGTGCTAATATACAATTACTACAGAATCACTTCTCTTTTCCTGCACAAAGGCTTTGCATTCAAACAGTTCAGCTGTGCATCAGACAATCACCATCCTTTGTTAAATTGCACTCAGTGTTTTGAGGAACTATATAGTAACTTAGGAATGCTGAAGGAGATCTGTAGTTAGTGTAGCAAGAGCTCAGTTTGGTGTGCTCTTGGGAAAAGCAAACTGGGATCTGAAACAGAGTCTGACTCTTTTCTTGGTAACCAGGAAGACAAAGAACACTGTAATAAAAGGATTTCCAGAATCATTCAAAGGAATACAGATTGTTGAGCTTGGACTGTCTCTTCTACAGAAAGTTGATTGTAGAAGTGGATTTTGGGTGGTCTGTTACTCCACAATACAGAAATTAACTATGTTTTGAAACAAAGACGTTTGGGGGGAAGATTTTGAGCACCATATTAACATAATCTAAGGGGATTGAGCTAAGTGGGCATTCTGTATTCATTTTGTATTGCTCTCCCATTTCAGCCTCTACTTCTCTGGGTAGGCTGAGGGTTTAGTTCTTTGAATCTATTTGAGTCATGCTAAGACACAGAAAGAAAAAGGGTCCATTCTGAACTTTCTTAAATCTGCAGGGGTTACAGGAGTAGACACCACTTAGATTTCCCTTAAAGCCCATATCTTGAGTTCTTTGTGATTTGTCAGAGAACAGCTCACTTGCCCCCAGTGACTTTCCAGAGAAGAGTGGCAGGACGTGATGTTGCAAGTTCAGAGGTACCTCATGCATAGCAGCTTTGTTAGTGACTCATTTGCTTTGCTGCAGAACAGATTACTCAATGAACACACTGAAAAAATGGTGGGGAAGTAGAATCAGGTAGGCATTACTTGTCTGGAGAAAAGGGTTGGGTTCTTAATAATAATCTTATTATTATGTCTTTCCCTTCAGGTGTGCCCACAATTTGACACAACTAAGTCAGTGGTGTTGAAAGCATGCCAGAAGAAGCATCGTGGTCCTCACAAGCCCTATAAGCAGGATGCCAACCACAGTTCATTTCATGCTGGAGGAGCTTGTCGAGGAGCTGTAGCCTGCAGATTTCCTCCTTTAACTTTTGAGATTCCAGAAAGATGTGCAGTCCCTCCGTTGGATGATCCAAATGGCTTGAGAAAGAATGCACAATGCTCTCACAACCAGCCTAAGAAAGGGACAGCAGCAAACACCAACATCCAGGTGAAGAGTCCAGAGAACTGTGGAGAGCCTGTTCCCCAGCCTGTGGAGCAAGAAGTCCTTGGTCCACCAGATGCAGAGGCTGCACAGGTTCCTTTCCCAAGTAATGGGAGATGCAACAACACTCCATCACAAACTAGTCATGCCTGGCATCCAGAAGAAGAGCTGGCATTTGGTATTGATCCCTGTGGGAGAGGGGAGGCGGCAGCAGTACTGGTTACAGATACTCCCGAGCACGAGTATGGAGTGAAGGTCACCTGGAGACGGCGGCCTCACATAATGAAGTACCTGCGGGAGCAAGGGAAGCTGAGCGCTGCGGACATCCTGGTGAAGGCCAACATGGAACTCTCGAGGAGTCAGGCCCGCACCTGACCTGGCGGGAGCAGCCACTCTGCTGCGCGCAAGGACACGCCCGAACGGACCGTGTCGCTTCGGGGGCTGGAGAGGGGACGTGATTTCAGCCAGGCCCTCTACTGCGCCTGTCAGAGCTTCCGAGAAACGCCGGGGCGGGCGCGGGGGAGGGTCTTGGCGCCAGGGTGGGTGTTTTGGGGCGGTGTTCCCTGGGGCAGTGTGTATGGAAAGCNGCAGCGGCGCCCGGTGCGGGGATGAGCGGCCGCAGCGGGCCCGGGCGGGCGGAGCTGCATGGCAGCGGCCACGCGGGTCGGCGCTGCCCCGGTAACACCCGCGTCCCGCGGGCGGGCGATAACCGTGCCGCTGTTTTATGTGCGGGTGTGTATTATGTGCTTCACTCTTCAACGTCGATGTGCATCGTCTGAATACTTACAGATTAAACCGGTTTTGTTGTGTCTCGGTCAGCTCTTGGTTTCTAGGCACTGCTGTGAAGCGTTTTCGCGGTGTTATTCAGCCCCTCTGCTCCTCCTAATGAAGCTCTCTGGGTATTTATTATCACTCGGTGTGCCTTTGCAAGGAAAAAAAGGAGGAATAACTGAAATGAACTCAACTGATGTAATAGGAAAAACAGCTGTGAACTATGGAGAAGCGGTTTTGGAAAGACTTTATGCTTGTGACACTTAAGTAGCTCAAAAACGATATTATTTGAAATTAAATGTGAGTATACTGGCTAGCAGAGGAAACGGGTTTTGGCAGAATTGGTGTGATTGAAAAAAACTCAGGAAAATCTATCTTTGTACCTCTGGATAGGAAGAAGTAAAGAGAGGAACCTGAACTTTGGGTAGTTAAATGATAATGAACGCAGTGCAGAAGAGAAACAGTAGTTTTTATTGCATACATTGTTACATGTGGTAATTTAAGGAGGATGAAAAGCAACAATAGAGTTAATTGTAATTGCTTGGTCCACCAAATATGCTGTGGGATATTTGATGGCTTCTTTATGCCGACTTGAAAGGCCTCGGGTTGTCTAGCAGTTCTGGACACGATTTTTCAGGAAATTATGTCCAGATACGTGTAAATTTCCCTGCACAGTAGACATTTAAGTCTGACAGAGTTGACTCTACAGGAAATAATGCTGCTCTACTGATAGCAGTTCTACTGGCATAATTTCTTTCTGCTAAGAAACTTGCCTCGGGTACTTTTTTTGGGTGCCCCACAGAAACAGGCTAACAATAATGGCAGTTCATGGGATAGCTGCTTCCCTCCCATCCCAGTTTATTAAAGAAATGTCCATTTCTTTGGCTTTCTTAGTCCCCATGGTTAAGGTAAGAAAACTGGAATACGTGAACCTAAAGAAAAGTATATAGTTTTAAAATAGATCTAGAATGTTTATTATTTTAGGGGTCTGAGTCTGAAGTTGGAGTGTTCATCAGCATTGTAATAACTTTGATGAAGACAAATGTCTGTATTCTTAGGAAGATTCTTCTTTTTCTGAGACAAAAATAGTAAAATTATCCAGAAGTCACTAATCTGGTTACTGGAACTGATGTTTGGTAAAATAGTTGCCAGTTGTCCAAACAGTGGATTTTATAGAAAAGGTAAATGTAATACATAAAAACTGGCACTTCATGGCAGTGAAGATACTATGGGTAAAGTTTAACAAAGCTGTACCTGAGAACTGGTTGGCAGCATTTTTGGTTTTGCCATTTTTTCCCCCCAGGGGTGGAATGCCTTTACTATTGAGCAATGTGAAAAATACAAATGAAGATATTGAAAGTATTTTATTTCTGTTGGACAGAAATCATCAAATATTACCAGTCAAAGATTAATGCATATTGTTTTGTAAGTGTGCTGTGATGTACATGATGACGAATGGACATCAGAGATCTTGGATTTTGGCCATCCACAGGCTGTCACTTGCAAATACTGTGTTGTGTTAGACTTTCTTCCACTGGAGCTGGCTGCAACTGAAATTGCTCAACTTCATTTTAAAGTTTGGCTTTCAGGTAGACATGGCATGACTATCTTAATGCTTTAGAAAATGATAAGCTTGATATTGCTATTTCAGGGTTTTGATAAGTGCTAGACCTCTCTTATTTGGGAAATTCCATTTGGAGACTTACCATGAAATTATTAGTGTAGAAACATTCAGGTAAAAGTAATTCTAAATCATTGTAAGCTTTTAAAATATTGTGAAGGCAATTTGTTTCTTATGGTATTTTAGAATCTCAGAGAGCAATGGACTTTGCCCTTTTGCACACCAATCACACAGCATGCAGGAATACTTAAAGCTTCCCACACACTGCATTCCAAATGTTTCAGCTCCTGACTTGCAGGTGTCATGTAAGAGGAACATAATTTTCAAGAGGCAAAAATCTTGACTGAGTCTGCAGAGACTACAGAACTGGATGTCAGCTACAGTGGTCCTGCCCTCATTTGGATGCTTCCATGGGGTCCAGACATGCATCTGTTAGTGTCTGTTAGTTTGTGAACTCAGGAACTCTGGGATACTTCCTCAATGTCTCCCAAAGTTAATGAAGGAAAACAGCCCATTGCCAATGAGCTCAATTTTCAAAATATTTAGAGTCCACAGATTGAGAGAAGTTGAAAACTTCAAAAGTAGTACTGTTGTCCAGCCAAAAGCCCTTTCCACATTTAAAAAACCTGAATGTAGTTGAGGTTGTCAGGAATCTCTGTGCCTGCTGGGCTTGAGTGTTTTGTATAAATGCACCGTAATTATTATTTTGAGAAGAAAAAAGACAAAATACTTTGCTAATTATTTTAGCTATACTTGTAAAGCAGAGAAGATAGAGAAGTTTAAAATTCCTTTTTAAAGCCTCTCAGCATCTCTGTTAGTCCTTGGGTATTTTTATTTAGCCACCGGTGACCTTCTGAAAATTATCAAGCAACGTTTGTTAAATTCCAGGACTTACAATTCTGCAAATCTTATCTTTAGATGAAGGAGAATTGGCTTAATATCCTGTTTGCTTCACCTCTTTCAGCTCCAAACATTGTAATGAAGAAATCTGTCCAAAGTGAGATAAACCTGTAAATATTTTATAAGTGTGGTTGATACGTACTCCTTGGAGTACAGATTCAATGGAAAAGAAAACCTTTTGCAATTTGATGCTGCTGCTGTTAATGTGAATGAAGGAGTCATCTCACTTCTTGTGATGTGGACAGCAGTGGCAAGAGAGAAAAGGCAACAATATGTGACTAAAATTTCCAAATACAATTTGAGATTCACTTGGTAACAGCAATTGCAAAGAGGTATCCTAAAGTTGAACCTTGTTTGAATGGTCTTTTGTTTCTAGTTAGCTCTTTCCCCATCTCTTATCACCTAGAATTTAGGTTACTGGTGACCCATTGTTTTTTATATAGAGAGCCACTACTTTTCTCTTCTGCTTTTTTTTTTCTTTTATTTTTCTTAATCACTGTTGGTGTGGCATTTGTAGGAAGGACAAATGCACTGACTTAACATAATTATGGCTTTGTATGTGTGAGAACTTTCTGCAGCCAGGCTTGCACTGGGATAGCTCCAGACTCTTGTTTTGTTGCTGGGGCACAGCTGAGTGATCTCCAAAATACAACTGTGTTGTAACTGGGTCATGGGATGAATTCTCTTCTAAGTGGATTTGCTGATATGCCTGGAGATGTTGCCTTAGACTGTTGCAAGAACATTTACGCCAACTCTTAGTTCTCTTTAAAACACACTCTGTGGGATGTTTGAACTCTTAACTGCCTGTGTTCTTGCTATATGAGTCTGGGTGCTTCTACATTCCTTTCTGACTTTGCATTCTTATGTGATATCTGAGGGAAAAAAAGAACAAGAACTAAAATCTAGCAGTGACATCTTGCCAAGTCACCTAGTTTGAGACTGAAATGACATTTTGCTGTATCTGTCTCTGTAATGGCTTTCCCTTTCAATTTTTCTAAAATAAAATAAAAACTGGACTGGGAACAAAGGTCTACAATTAGTTCTAGGGTGTCAGTTCAGAAAATTTCATGTTCCTTTCCCTATTTTTAGTTTGAAATACTATTAGACAAGTGCAATTCATCTTGTCAAGGGTGATGCACTTGTTTTCAGGGAATTTTGAGTTTTGTTACCTGGTCTGGGTTAAGCACAGCACGTGCTATTTAACTACTGCCTTTGTTGCTAGGAGAGAATAATGGCTGCTCTACATTTCACTGGCTTCCTGTTGTCATGAGGTACAATGTCAACAAAAGTGACAGGCAAGGTTTAATAATTCACAAACAGAAGATCACAAGAGACAGAATTCCAACCCCCTGTGGTCTTGCTTTCCTCTTTCCTTGGGCAGAAGTGTCTCTGAAAGTGAAATGACCACGGGAATTTGAAGCATGTAGTTAGAGGATATTAAGCAGAAAAGTGAAGTTCTGCTTGAGAAATAAATTTCTCTTTCTTTTCCTGAGCAGAAACCTAAGTTTCATTAAGTTCAGCTGAATAAACCTGCTTTCCCTAATGCAGCCCAGGATGCTCTTGGCCACCTTTGCCTTGAGAGAGTGAATTGCTGGCTCGTGATAAACCTGTCCACCAAAACAATGTCAATCAATTTCTGAAAAATGAATCTCAACAAACAGCATATGCTTCATTCTTTGTTTAACCATAATTCAGCTTTTTTCCTATAGATCTTTCACTTCTCAATATTCTGTTACTTTACTTGCAGGTTCCTTATTTAATCCACCTGAACATTATTTCTTCCTTATTGGGGCTGTGTTTGTGTTGGTGTGTAATAGTGCAGAGAATATCCCACTGCACTTCTGAGATGATAATTTTATACTGGGGTTTTGTACTTTCACAGATACCATTTTGAAACCGAAGGCAGGTGTGATCTTTGAGTGGTCATTTTACTTTGCCTGCACAGTTTCATTTTAACTTACAAAATCACTGGAACAAGTACTGTAAACAAAATAGAAGCTTGTGTCTCCTATACTGATAAATCCTTTTTTCTCCATTGACTTGGCTGTGGTCAGTCAATATTAAACTGCATCATTATTTGCCTAGTTATATTTGGCATGTGAACAGTCACTCCAAAATCGATGCAAGTATGGAAAGTGTAGTGCTGCAAGGATAGGCTTGCATTAAATTCACTCCTTTTGTGAGTTTAGCCAACAAAAATAATTATTAACCTGTTAATGTTTAATAGCAAATAATGTTAATGTAGCATGTGCTCCTCAGATTAATTTTTGCTTGAATTCCTTTCTTCAGCACAGTATTCCTGTTGCTATGAATTGTTGGGGCAGCTGTTTTGCCACAATGTAGGTGAAACATATCCACATCCAAGTAGATACACACAAAGAATATACATATATTCCTCAGGGCACCATTCTTTTCAGGTTTTGGGGGTTTTTTTATGGGATTGGGTGGCAGGGAAGGGCAGATGGTGGGTGTTTTGATTTGGGTATTTTTGACATGCTTTTGATCTTTGTGGCTTCAAAGAAAAACACCTGAAAATTTGACATTAAAATTTCATTTTTAAGCCTGCAGGTAGGTAGAAGCAAAAGTTTTAAAGGATTAGCTTGCCATTTTGGTTCTTTAGGGTTTTTTTTAAAGTTGTAAATAGATTTTTAAGTTGTAAATTGTTCAGGTAGTTGGTACAAGTTATTGACAGGAATATTGTGTCAGTAGTGGATTCAGGTATATTTTGAAATGAAGTAGGACATGCAGATCTCAGTGCTTCTCTCTAGTTGCTCCCTCAATCCACACTGGTCTGGCAGTTGAGTTTATTGTTCTTATTGGTTCACTTTATACTTACTTTCAAATACTCTCAGATAAGTCTTATTTGATCTCTATTGTGTGTGACATAATTTCTATAGTAAAGCAAACCAAGACTGTCTTTTATTCACTCATTCAGAATTGCTTCCAAAACTAGGTGTTCACTCTTTCCATGTCATTGTTCTCATAATATGTTCAGTCAGTGAAAAACTTTCCAAACCAATTTTGTGAACCCTTTCTCAAAACAGTATTCTGTTGGCATTAGTGTTTTTGGGATGCAGGGGGATCAAAAGTCAAACTGATTTCACTGATTTCTGTAAAAAAGGCATACACACTAAAACTTGCCCTTATTGAAGTATCACCTGCTTAAAAAGAATTCAATTAAATGCTGATGTTTTATCAGCCATGTCACTTAGAAATAGATGTGGCATTTTATGGCTGTAAGTCTGCTAATTAATTATGAAGGAAAGAATATCCTGTGTTTGCCAAAAACCCCCACTCTTCTGCCTTGGGGCAGGCAGAAAAATTTGATAACCTTCACTCTTACGGATGGTATGCTATGTATTTTCCCAAAAATGTGCAATTACAGCTATGTCAGGACTCCACCCTTTTGTGGATTGGAAGGTGCATTACAGATAAATTTTGTTCCTCAAGTTTCCAGAGACAGTACCACAATTTTTGTTTGGAATATATCTTTTGAAAGATAAGAATCCTTCTTCAACTAATGTTTTTTCTGCAGCTTCTGTTTTCTTTCATAGCTGTAGTTCAGAAGAGAATAATCCCCAGCAAAGTTCTTGGTGGGTTAAGAGTGAAAACATTTTCACACCAGCTGATTCAACATTTCTTACTGAGATTGCTTTTACATGCACTTCTACAGCTAAAAATAAAATCTAGTGGATGAAGATGTGGGCCACAAGCCACATTCTTCTCATCCCCTGATTTTTAAGTTCTGGGAGTATTGCTCAGAGACATAACTGCTGCTACCACATTAATAAACTGTCCTGCAAAGGAAAAAGGAATTATATGAGCTTTGTAAGACTCCTGATGGAAGTAGTCCTCTGTAGAGTGAGAAATGGAACATAAGATATTGGAAAAGTGGGAAGATTTGTGGACCAAAATTGTGTTATTGTGCCTTGCACCTCCTTTAAAAGGAGTAGGACAATGGAAACAACTGAAAATTTAAGGATCTTGATTATTAGTTTATAGGTTCATGTTCCCACTAGTATCTAAAGATTGTGTTTATGAAAAGGATTTCTGTGTCAGACTGATACAAAAATATCAAGCTTGTTTGTAAAAAGGCACAGTAAACTCAAGATCCGGTTCACATTAAAATGATCTGGAAGTTTCTGCCGGACACTTTCCCTGAATCTCTCCACCAAACTATGGACTATCTGAAACTTTCATACCTTCCCTAGAGCTGTGCACAAAGAGGTAATAATTCGTCAGTTTTTCTCACCAGGGATTGGGTGCATATACAGTTCTGATATGTGCTATAAAGAACAGTTCAAAGGCAAAACAAGCTGTTTTCTCTTAGGTCAGATTTTCATTTAAGGTTGGAGTGGGATCTGCTTCTGTCAGCTAGTCTGACCTTCCTAAAAGAGGCAGCCAAACTTACTTTTTCTTTACCAAACCTTTAACTACTTGAATTGCAGGATAGATTTAGCTAACTGGGAAACCTTTAAATCTGCGAAGCTTTGCTGCATTGTTTGTTTAGGAGGAGAAACTGAGTATAGTCTTTCTTTGGTGGAATATGAAGAATGTACATTTTGTTGAATGCAGGGAAACCTATCATGGTATTATCCTTTGTTTAACATATTTCAAATCTGTCTTTCCAGTAAGTTCTCAGTCATGTAGAACATTTTGTCTCTACAGGCTGCTCTTTCCTGTTGCCTTTCTTACTTTCTCTGCTTATTGCCTCTCCATCACAACTGCAGCCAGTCAATTCCTTTCAAAACTAGTCCATGATCCATGATAAAGACAACCTTTTTTTTTTTTTTTTCTTTTTCCCTCCTTTTAGCTTCAACAGTCAGTATATAAGGGGGATTTAATTGAAATAACTTGAAAGAAGAGTGCTTAGCTCTCCCATCTGGGATAGCCACACCTGAAATGGGAGGTAAACCATAGCCTTAGTCTACAACAGCAACTTTTAACATAATAATAGTGAGCTTGATTAAAATCTTTTGTTCTCTGTTGAAAACCCACAGCTCTGTGAGTTATCCTAATGGTTAATTAGTCACAGTGTTAAATAAAAAAATTATTTTCAATCTGAATTAGTTTAGCTTCAGTTATTTATGTCTGGATTTTACTGTTTTTTCTCTCATCAATATCATCTGTACCCTCAAATCAATGGAATACAGTGGAGAGTATTGATTTTCTCTTGAATAAACTGTAGGATGCATTGAAATCATGCTAAGAGGTGCACTTTCCAGTCCTTGGTCAATTTGTTCAGCTTTCTGCTGAACTGTCTTCAATTCTTCAATCCTTCAATCCTTTCTCTTGTGTGAACCTGGGACAGGATGGAAGAACATTTTCAGGCTGGTGGATTGCTTTTATTTTCTACATTCTGCTTTAATGTCAGGGTTTTTCATTGTTCAGAGTTGGATTATACTGTGAATTTGTGTTTGGCTGATTCAGTGGTAATTATTGCCAAGTGCTTAGAATATAACTATTTTGGTTTTTTTGGTTTTTTGTTTTTTTTTTTTCCAAGTACAGCATACTCAGGAACACAGACAAGCTGCAATGAAAACAAGAGTGTTACCTCTGCCTATCCACAGTTTGTAATGCCAAAATTTCAGTGTTATTGAAAAATATGTCCATTCTGAAAGAACTGTCAATATATATGGTGTGCCTTTTTTACAGAAAGGAAAATAAACCACACAAAATGGAAGCTTCAGCTGCATATATGAATATCTGTTAAACAATGTCAGTTACATCTTCAATGTGGTTGTTTGCAGTTCTGAAAATGGTTAGGAAAGACCAAATACATTTATAATAAATTTGTTGCAACACTTTAATTTCTGATTATGAAATGTAAAACCAGGTTGATTCTGATTTCAGTAGGAATTTGAGATGCTACCAGTTAAAAATAAAACTTTTTGCTCCATGTTAATCTGTGAATCCCTCTGCATCTTGCCATCTTCTTCCATGTTTTATTAAGTATTATTTAAGTTGCTTTGCCAGTCTCATTTTTATTCTGTATCCTGCACTATCATTAGTCTTTCCTTATATGTTCTGTTGTGGGTAATCTTTGCTTTCTCTGTGGCACGTGTCTGTTACCTGTTGTGCAGCTTCAGTGGGATTGCAGGTGGATTCTGGTAAATGTAGCAGTGGTGTCTGTGGGCAGGATCTCGTGTAGGCTGCTGTGCTGCTGTGGTTGGGGAGAGGACATTGATACAGACTGCTTGGAAATTTTTAGTTCTTATTTATCAAGGGTAAATGGGCAGCTGGTTTGGTGGTCAGGATTTTTTCCCCTGTTCTTGACTGTGGTGTTGTAGCTATGGAAATTCTGTTTATTTTTCCTGTTCCTGATGGATATTTAATTCTTCTTATTGCACATAAACCCTTCAAACAGAAAAGCAAAGGGTGCCGTGGTTTGGTGTGGGCATGTCCAAAGAACACGGATCTGTGTTGTCAGTTCAGCTGAAGGAGGATTCTTGTTTGAAGCCTGCAGCTGGATTAGCACCACTTGCATTCCTTAGTGGTGAGCTCTGGGAGTGGCTCTGGCAGCGTTTTCCCGTTCAAGTTTGTAATAACACCAACCCTGCTGTGGGGGATAGAAGAAGGTTTAAAGTGCGGGAGTCTCTTTTTTGACTGGCTATTATGTTATAATTTCGTAATGAGAAGGCCTGGAAGAAAGGTTGCAGAAGTAGTAAATAAAAATAATGTGAAAGGGGTGTTTTTAAGCTAATATTTATAGTGCTACATTGCTCATTACTTTGGGGTTTTTTTGTTTTACTGCTTGTGTGAATCCTTGCACTTTAAAATGGAAAGCATTGATGGTTGCTTTCATTTTGTTTTGCCTCCTACTCAGCAGTTTTGGTCTGTGTTTAAAAGTAAATTGTAAGAGAGAACACTTTGTTTTCTTTTTGCTTTATCAAGCTGTGTGACCTGTTAGAATCTTTATGTTCAAGCAAGAGTTGAGTCACTGCCTAGTCTGTGTTGTGCTCCTGTTACATAATGTAACTTTATTTCAGTCTGGGTAGAAGATACTTTAACATACAAAGTAAATAATTTTCACTGAAGATTTTCATAAGGCACGTATGTGAGTCCTGTTATTTCAGCACTTTGTCATCTTCCAGGTAGAGAGGAAACCTTGTAAACTTATTTCCTAAAGTGGTAGTGTTTATTTCTTCTGATATTCTAAAGAAGAGACTCAAATTGTTTGGGGATACATTTTCTGCTAGGAAAAGCAACAAAGCCACAGGTAGCAGCTTGTATTTACACAGGACACCTTTGTGTCCGTCAGAATGTCTGTAAGTCTAATGTTGATGGCAGGTATGTAGATTGCTTCATAACAAACTCTCAACTGCAGTTAACAAATTTCATCAATTTCTTAAGTCAGTAGGTGTATGTGAAGAAAAGGACTATTCCCTCTCCCTTTTGTTGTTTTGTTTTGATGTGTGGGGTTTTTTTGTTTGGTTGGGGGTTTTTGTTGGTTTTTTGTTTGTTTGTTTGTTTGGTTTTTTGTTTTGTTTTGTTTTTTGTTGTTTTTTTTTTTTTTTTTTTGTTTTTTTTTTTTTTTTTTTTTTTTTTTTTTTTTGTTTGGTTTTTTTTTGTCATGAATATTTTAAGTGGGACTTTCAGTTGTTTTTCAGACTTTGCTAAAGATGGCCTTTTCCATCACCTATGCTATAAATAATAAGTATGTCCCCTTTTATCCTGAGGTTTTGTGTGACAACTGTTGCATATTGTGCTGCACTCAGTAGATGTGCTTCTGCTTGTTTCTTTCTTAAGCTGTGGCTGTTTTCAAGTGAAGATGACTGTATTACTTTAACTGTTGCCTTGGGGATACACAAAAGCTCTCCGTCCCTTTCTCCATCAGGAAAGACACTAATTTTTCCAGGCCCTCCATTCCCTTAGAACCCAAAACACCATGTATTACAGGTCCATGTGAGGGGTAACATCAGTTTTTAAAACAAGATGTTTTCAAGATCTTAGACCTCTTGTGTGATACTTCAAATGCATTAGGGAAAAAAAAAGTGTAGAAATAACAAAACTGTGGAGTATAGAAGAAATGGCCGTTGTAGCTTGTTTAAAATACTATTAGTTGGAATTAGTATCAATTTTAGCATATACAAGTTGTTATGTATGATGTGTATACACGACTCTTTTTGTGCATGTTTCAGCCTTCCAGAGCAGGGTCTGTGTTTACTGGGGTGGTTTGTCTTTAAGGACTTCTGATTTGTCATCTTCTTGCCTGAAGTTGAGTCAAATGTGGGTTTACTAGGGGTTAAGGGGACTCAGGCTTTTCTTCTCTGCTTAGCTCTGAGTGCTGTAATCCAATTTCCGTGGCATGTGTTTTGCAGAAACCCCAGCTCTGCTCTCTCTGTCTCTCTCCATCTCTGGTTTTCCTTGTTAGGGTTATATTCAGCACTGGCTGCCAGCTTGTGACTTCACATCACTGGACATTTATGGATACCTAGACCAGACAGAGAATTTCCTGTTTAAATTGAAATTGTGCCTTGCCCTGCTTTTCTGATGCTATTAATAAAATATATAATGTTTGTCTCTTTCCCACATTAAGTATCTTCTTCCTGATGCTTTCTCACTTCCAGAGAGGTCTTTGTCAAAGCTGTGTTGAAGGAAAGAGCACAACTGTGGTCAGTAGAATATGTGCTTAATAGTCAGTTAACATTTCCCCTTTGTGGGGTTAACTGCTCTAAATTGCATTTGATGTAATAATTCATTATCATACAAAAGCAAATGGGAAATCTATATGGAACACAACTTGGAACAAAAAACTAGAGTTTTTATGAAAGTTATCTATAAAATACCGAAATAGGGAAATCATTCTTTTTTTACCTTTTGGAATTAATGTCAGATGTTGTAAACACAGATTCTCTCAGGTATCAACAGTAGTTCTGGAACATCTCACAGGAATAGAAAATTATGTAGGTTTGACTTCAAGACAAAACTGAGTTAATCAGGTATGCTACAAGGGAGCAGAGAGTTTACTGAATTAATCTGAGCTGTGTTAAATCTTCAGGTGTAACCTGTCTCCTAGCCCCACCTCAACAGAGGTTTGTAATCCATCTACCAGTAATGAATCCGTTGGTGCTTTCAAAATCTTTTCAGAACGGTTTAGTAAGGGGACTAAACCAGAGTTCAATCTTATTTATGACAGATTATGATGTTTTATTTTTAATACCTTGTGTCTTGGTCTTCATGTGAGATGGAAGTTATGTCTAACAGTCATTTTTAAGTCTTAATGATGAAATTGTTGTCTGAAAATACCCTATGCTCTTGTAATGTAAACTGTTTAATAGCAATAATTAATAATTTGGGTTTTTTGCTTTTGCAGCATCTTTGAGGATGAAAGCATGAAGCTACGACAGCTGAAACTACAGAATCAGGTAAATGACAGTGTTGAAGCTGGTAAAAATAAGTGTAGGAAATCAAACAGCCCTCTAGAGACTTGAGAAATGGGGGTGAAGTGCTAAAAATGGTTGGTCTAGTGAACTTCGAAGACTTTCATGGTTTTTGTTAGTTCAAGTCAACCTTGCCATGGCTTGTAGGCTTGGTGTGTTGGATAAATTTATTTTTCATATGTTCTCTTATTTCATTGGGATTGAGTTGCTAGAGAGCAGGAATAAATCAAAAGATGGGAAGACTGCAGGGAATTATCCATTTTAGGCATCAAAGGAACAGTTTCACCCACCTATGGAACAATCTCTTTAACGCTGCTGTTGAGAAGGATTTCCAGCCTCTTCTGACCTTTTTTGTTCCTACAATGAAAATTTTTACAGCCAAGCATGGGTCAATTATTAGGCTATAGGTGTCAGTTTTTGAAGTGCTGTTTGCTGGATGCTTACACTACCATATTCTTCAAAGCAATGAAGTATCCATCCTTAATATTCTTTCTCTGTGAAATTTCAAATGCTTATAAATAGATTAGAAGATGTGAGACTCTTATGATTCTCTAACTGAGAATTTCACATGGACCACTGATCACTGTCTTGCATTAAAGTCTTCTTGTTCAAATTAAAGTATGGTTTTTAGGAAGGTGCTTTCTCAGCTGAGGCTTATTAAGTCCAGACACTACAGTCTTCAGGGAACTGTTGCAGTGGGTAATAATCCTCTTTACCAGAACCTGGTCATTATTTGTAGTCTGAGTTTGCTAGGCTTTGACTTCAGACACTGAATTTCTTATTAACTTTATCTGGGTCTATACAGGCATTTATCTAAAACACTCCAGAGTCAAGAGGTAAAATATATCTTTAGTCATATTTGTGAAAGCTACAATAGTCCTTTATCTGTAGACTATCAAGTGACACTTTGTTTAAAAAAAAATAAACAATTTATTTAAAAATTGAATTAATTCAAGTAATCTATAGAAGAGCATTTAGTGTCAAATGCCATTTGGTAAGAAGTTCCAGAGCTAGGGATGGTGTGACTGCTTAGTGATGAACCTCAGGGTCTGTTTTAGAACTGGTCTTGGGTAATAAGCTGGTAATAATCACTATCTCCTAGTGCTGGCTACTGTGATGAGTATTTGCTTAGTGTCAGGCCTTGCCATGGGGATGCATGGCTATTCCTCCAAAATAGAACTGCTGGGCTGGGTTAAATTCCCTCAGAGCAGCTGTCAGTTGCATCATGAAGGGGTCAGTTTAAATAATTCATTCCCTTTGGCAAATTTGTTCCCATCTTTCTTGGATTTGGTTGAAATTGCAGTCATCTGCAAAAGAAACAGCTAGAAGATTTCACTAAATATATTTTAACACCTTGCCCTTTGCAAATGAGACTTGTTGAGAAGTGCTAACAGTCTCTAATTTAGGATTTTAGGATTAGGTTTGAATATTAATTTTAAAGTCTACTTTTACATGAATAGTACTATGCCTGCCAAAGAAACAAAGGTCAATAGGAGATCACTACCAAATATGATGGACTCACTGCTGGTTGTAGCTGATGCCTTGCTTGATTAATTTGTCATAAGCAATTATAGGGTTTGGAATTTAAAAAATGCAGAATGTTTTAATCCAGCAGGATCATATATAGAATTTCTGGTCACACAGAGAATCTGGAATAAACCACAGCAGAGACTTGCCTGTCCATTCATCTTTATGATGGGTTTGGAAACCCTGTAATTGCAGTAAAATATTATCTATAATAGTGCATGACATCAAGTTCCATCTGTGGGCCAGCTCTGCCTGCCAGGATGCTTTTTTCTCCTGGACTACTGCCTTCTCCTTGAGGCAAGAGTGTGTGGTTGCTCAGGCAGTGCTTATTTCCTCATTAGTAGAAGATTTTTGAGTCTTCTGAGGCGTCTGCATCTCCAAGTGCGATGCTGCCATCTCCCTGTGCAGGGGGAGCACGAAGCCTGGTGTTTCTGAATGCACCTGGTGTGGTGCACTACTCTGGATGGGGAGTTTCACTGGTGCCACCATCACTGCCATTGTCACTGCTGCCCCAGAGGGAGATAAGGGGCAGCTGGAAGAGGAGAGGATGTTCCCCACCTAGGATCCATCCTGCATGACCTGCTAGGGTTAGCACTGTACCAACGAATAAGTAGCACAGGATTGCACCTTCAAGGCTGGAGTGGTTGGAACTTTGCTGTGTATCGGCTTCCTGCCATCACAGCTGGAGAAAGAGAATACTAAACTCGTCTTAATAGCACACTAGATATTCTTATGTGACTCCATGAAAGCTCGTTTGAACAGGTGTTGGTAGTTTGTGATCCTCTAGTCATCCTATATTCTGATTTTATGGTTTTCTAAGATGTTTCTGGAAGTATTTAATGCATGGAGTGCACAAAATCCCAAACAAATCATAATAACTAGTATCTGTTATTTATTTAATGGGTTGTGCGTTCTGGTGTCCTGTTCATGAACTTTCTACATTTTAAAATAGTAATATTTTATGAGTTTTTACTGTAACACAGACCTGGAGGAAAAGGCTAATTAGTAGACAAAATGAAACAAAATACCCGTTTCCTTTTTCTACTTCCTTAGTGGAATACGGCTGGGAATACATGGTACTGAAGGGCAGGCTGCTCTGCCACCGTATGGAGAGAAAATGAACTACTCTTTGCTGTCCTGACAGTGGACTTGAGCATATTTTTTCCATCTCAGTATGCAAAGTAGTAAAGGAAGCCTTAAAAAAAAATTAAGTTACTATCCACTTTTGTCACTTTGATTATCCTGTGGTTCTTACAAGAAAGGAAGATCAATCACATCTACCAGCAGTAAACTGGTAGTTTTATTACAATTTATTTAAACTGACAGTGTTTTTTTATAAGCTGGTCCTATTGGATTCATGAGCCCTAGAAACCCTTGGATGTAACACAGTGTGTAAGAATAATAATTAAAATTTAGACTGGTGAGCAATGAAATGTTTAAAAAAGTTTGTCTAATAGAATAATCCACTAAATAACTCTTGAAATTACTATATCCTGTGTTGATCCCTGATTCAATTTTGGATTTTAACAGTAGCTGTATGTTTTCTTATTTTCTTACTGCCTTTAGGTTGTGTCTGTTTTTCTGGTTTTTTGGGGCTTTGAGATTTTTTTTTCTTGCCTGTTTATTTGTCAGGTAGAGATGCCTTGACAACAATTCTTCTCAAATCCCTATTCTGAGTATAATGTTTTGATTCTTGGTTTTCCTCTCTCCTTTGGAGAATTATAAACTATCATGACATCTTTTAACTTTTCCTCAGCTTTAATTTAGAAAAGGAACAAACAACACAGGTGTAAATTCTTCTGAAAGGTCTGACTACCTTCCTAGAAAATACATCCGTAATTAGCAATTTCTAAGAATTTGACTTTACTGCTTATGTTTCTTTTCTTATTCTAGACCAGTGTGATAATATTTTTGGAATTCTGTGCCATTTTTGCTCTGCAGGATAATCCTTGCAAATAATTCTCCAGTAGCAAACACTACCTGTGTTGCAGTTCAGTCTTCAAAGGGTAAATTTGAGTTTAAATTAAAAAAGTAATTTTCTTTCAAGGTGGGTTTGTTTTTTGTATTTGAGGTTTTGTATGTTTGGTTTTGTTTGGGTTTTGGGTGGTTGGGTTTTTGGTTTTTAGGTTTTTTTTCTTCTAGATAAGTGAAAAAAACAGACAGAATAAAGGCTCAAGGGCTGAGTTGTGTTGGAATTCCTCAGGGAGAGGCTGCCTGAGAAACTAATCTCACTTGAGATAAAAAGACTAATAGGAGAGGAAAAAATCAACAAGAGAAAAAGAATAATGGGAGAGAAAAGGGCTCAAAAAATGTCTGTGTCTCAAGTGGATTGAATTGTTGGTACTGATGAATTGTTTGTCTGGTGGATGCATTGAGACTGAAAATAATTTGATGGAGAAATGGTTTCTGTCATCAAAAACAATTTTCAGGAATGATCAGGTACCTAAGAGACAGCCATGGATAAGCTGCATCTACTGTAAGGAGCTGGCACATTGTTTGCATAATGGTGCAGAATATTATAATATCATTTTCCTTTGTCATGCATCACCTTTGTTTTTAAGGACTAATCATATCTGTCTTTAAAATGGCACCATGTCCCTTTTTGTCTTGATTTAAGTCTAGAAGTTTTCTCTTCTTGTTGAATAGGAAGTCTTAAGCACCAAATGTATATGTATCTTGGAGAAATAATGTTTTAATTTTTAGCATTTGGACTTACCAGTCTTTCTTTTCAGTCCTGAAATTATATAGAAAAATTTTGCAAGGTAGATCAAATTTCCTTTCAGTGGATCATTCCTATTTAATTACTGTTGTCTCCCTACTTTAAGTCTCATTTCTCAGCATTGGTTTCTGGGAATTATTTGCTTTAAGTTCTCCCTATGAGGTGATAACTTTTGAGATAAAAACCTTTTCCTTTGCAAGCCCTGACTGTTCATACTGGATTATGGATGACTGCTGAATTTGTTTATTTGAGTTAAGGATTGCTGCAGTTGGGACTGCGTGGAAGGATTTAACTGGTAGTCTCAGGACAGGTCAGACAATAAGTAGGTGCCCATGTCAACCTCTCATGGAGAATCAAAGTCAGTATCCCACTCCAAAACCACGGTGATGTCTGTGTGCAGGACTTTTGTAAGAACTTGCAAGAATATTTCAGGTTTATTTGAGATTCTGATCAGGGACATGTCATTGCAAGTGGTTGAGGCTTGGATTCTGCCTCTCTGGATGTGGTTACTCATCTCTGTTTCCTGCTTTTCTTTATTCCACAGAGAGCTCTTCTTGAGAAGAAGCAGAGGAAGAAACGCCTCGATCCATTGATGGTGCAGCCAAATCCTGAGGCCAAGCTGCGCAGGTCAAAGCCCAAAGGGTGTGAGGAGCAGACTCCTTTAGTAGAAACTCCTACCCCTGCCCACAGTGATGTTGTTTTACATGGTAAATAATCAACCTGATTGCAACAGGCTTCCCCAGAATCCCAGTGCATGCATTATGTCACAAATGGGTGCTTACATTGCTGTGGTAGGGGTCAAGTGATAAGATTGATTACATACTTTTCTATATACAAAAGTTGAATTGTAGTACAGTGTGGTTGAGCAATATAACACTGTGAAAGCAAACAAAAACATCACCTTGATTTTTGTGACAGCTATAAATCTTCATGTGCTCTTGAGTAATCTCTCCCTTGGGTTAGGCTAGAAGAACTGTAGAAATGGGCTGGCAGCTTATAAAAGTGAGGACATAGAAATCCAAAGTAAAAAATTCTTCTAAAGCTGTAAGATAAAGAAAATAATTCAGTAGTGACTGCTTGTATGGTGTTTCCTTATGGTGTCATGGCATACTTCACCTCAAAATTGCATATGACTGAATGATAAAGTGGAGAATGCAAACAAAAAGTGTTATGAACACTGTGTTAGGCTCTTGATGGTTTTTACCTCATCTGTTGTTTTCTGTGGACTTCATTGAGACAACTGAAACAGGACAGGTTATAGTGGTCCACAAAGTAACAAGCACAAAGTGCTATCAGGGCCAAAGGCAATAACTTGGTGGCCTCAAAACATTGCAGTAAATTAGTGACCATTATTTTAGGAGTGAAAAGAAATGCAGTAGTGAGAGCCTGAAGACTCCCCTGAAGAGATAAAAAGAGCAGCAACGAAATCCTTAAATTCTAGTGGAAGTGTCAGGAAGTTGTTCGAGAGCCAGGATCCCTTCAGCCTATCAAGAAAGTAATGAGAAACCTTTTAAGGCTTTGAGATGTGTGCTATTGCAGGGTTTGATAATACAAGCATTGTATTGATAGCAAATTAATATGCACAGTAGAATTTTAAACCTTCAAACAAGGGGTGTTTAAAAGGTCACAGTTGGAACTATGTTATCCCTTCTCTCTTGAATATTTTTCTTGTTCTCCAGATGCCTTGCAGAATCATAGGAGGGGAAGGAAAGTGGTGTTGTTTATGCTAGCTATTATGTATTTAAAAACAGGTGGAAGGAAGCTTCTGTTAAAAGACTTTCAAGTTAAGAAGAGAATGAGAGATAAGATAGGTATAACTCTTAAGGTAGGAGTCTTCAGTAAGACTCAAATTAAAACTTAACTGCTCATTCACTACCTTTCATAGTTCTGAGGCTTCCTCAGTGCAAACAAGTCCTGTTAAGAAGTGATAACAGCAGTAAGCATGTCAGAAATACAATACCTAGATAAAGCAGTAAAGTTTTAAGAAGAAAAACAATGAGAAAACAAGAATTCCAAAGCTGGAACTACACTTATGTATTGTGTGCTACATATTAGGTGTTGTGCCAGACCCTGGTATCAAGATGCCTCCACCAGTTGGGAAGTGTGGTGCACAGCTGTGTTGTATGGTTTAAACATGGAAATTTCATTCTAACAAAAAGATAGAAGGTTTTCTTTCTGTCTGTGGCTGTAGATACTTTTATCAAATTGATTTGTGATGTTCACTATAGAATACTCACTGGCACAGAAGCAAACAAACAACTTGAAAGAAAAGAAAATAAGGAAGGTGTCTGTAAATAAATTGAAAACTATCAGTGTGCATGACAAATACAACTTGTTTTAACTGCTTAAACCCTTGTAAAATTGTAAACTATATTTAAATAGGGAGAAACTGATAATTGACAGGTTTAAAGTAATAGGCAGTCTGTACCAGAGTCAGGCTTGACTCCTGCCAAGCTTTCTAAAAAAGATTGAACAAGTATATTTCAGTACTTTAAAGAGATGCTAGAAGAAGGGAAGATGAAAAGAGCCACCATCCTGGGATGCATCTTCAGCCATAAAAAAATAGACTTTGGAATTCTGTTTCATTTTGGCCTGCAGGCATTGATGGACCAGCTGCTTTCCTGAAATCAGAAGTGCAGGATTTGGGGACCAAGCTCCAAACTCTCTCTGTTGGATCTACAAAACCAGAAGACAATGCAGATAAGGAAAATGATGGAGAGGCTGTAACAGACACAGCAAGCAAGCCAGATCTGCAAGAAATATTACAGAAACGAGGTAAGAGTTAATAATGGGGAAATGTCTTTTTGGGGGCTCTTCCACTTTCACAACTTTATTTCAGTGGCTTTAAAAAAAGAGGAATCATGAAAAAAAGTCTGTAGAATATCACTTTTAAAAGAGCTACTAGATTCTGCAGCATGTGGAAGTGCACTGCTGCAGTTCCTGATATTATTTGA
Organism: Illadopsis cleaveri; assembly: GCA_013399915.1. Classification (NCBI taxonomy): domain Eukaryota; kingdom Metazoa; phylum Chordata; class Aves; order Passeriformes; family Timaliidae; genus Illadopsis; species Illadopsis cleaveri. Next base: position 277,980 of record VXBB01009307.1, on the reverse strand, counting down.
ACCATACCAGTTATATTTCAAGGGTTTCTCAATGTGCTGTATAATTTATGGTCTTTTCAAGGAAATTGCTGAAAAAATGCTATACCACAATTTGCTAAAGTTTGGGGTGTTTTTATTCCAGTTATGTTATATGTTGATAAGATGCTTGAATATTTTCACAACAGCAGGATCCTTCAGTAAATGCCATGATTTAACTCCTTAGAAGACTAACAGGAAAGGTGTTTTTTTCTGAGTCAGAGGCTGTCACAGTCAGCATTTTTTGAGTTATATATTCAATAGTTATATCCCATTGAGTAATTTCCTAGTGGAGTGTCAAGCTCTGTCTGCCAAGTATCTGAAGCTGCTGCCAGTACTACAGGAAGCCTTTTTTTGTTGCATGCAGCCTAAGCACTTTACAGCAAAATAATGGCTAGTGTTTAATTTAGTATACAGTTTGTTTTTATTTTGCAGAGCTTGTCTCCCAGAGTGCTTCCAGTATACTTCATGTATTGAGGTACTATCACATTCAGAAGTATTCTCATGCAGTTGTCAGATGGCACAGCTGCCTACCTACAGATGATAGCAGCATAACACAAGAGTTAGAAAAGGAAAGAGGAGAGAATATCCAGTAACTTCAGGGGAAATTAGTGGAGGTAGAATATAAACAGTGAATTTTGAAATTGGCTGGAGTACCAGGGTCAACGCCTTTCCTCTTCCCAAACGTCCTTTGGGAAGTTTACTGACAGGTTGTTAAGACTGGATTTTTCTGTTTTATCTGAGACTTCCAGCAGTACCCCTTCTCTGCAGTGCCATGTCAGAGCATTGTTATGTGTTCTCAGAAAATAATTCAGTTAAGCAGGCTGTGTTCACTGTCTGTTGGTTCAATTTGGTTGGAAAAGGCCTTTGAGGTCATTGAGTCCAACCTAAGACCTAACACCACCTTGTCACCTAGATAATGGCATTAAGTGCCACATTCAGTCTTTCCTTAAACACCTCCAGGGACAGTGACTCCACCACCTCCCTGGGCAGCTCTTTCCAGCTCCCAGTCACCCTTTCTGTGAAAAAACTTCTTACTAATCACCAATTGATGATGTAGTTCCAAGTGGAAGGACACACCAGATAGTGATGTGTACAGAACCTCTTTATAAATACCTTTATGCAGAGTTATTTTAGTTATATACCCACAGTCATCTCTACATGACTGTGCTTAGGTTAAGATTAAATAAGTCCTGAACCTTCTCAGTCTGTGCTTCAGTTTTAGAAATCAAGTCATTATTAGTATTTCTGGACCTGGGGTTTTGGTACTGATGTAAGAACAGGAGGAATTTTTCATACTGAAAAATTGACATACTCTGTTTCAGTGTGTCTAAGACTGAGGGGAAAATGGGAAAGGATGTAAACTGTACAGAGTCCAATTTATGGGATAATGTCAACATATTGATCTGGATTTCCTTTTATTGTTGTTGTTCTTAAGACATGGAGGACTTTTTTGCATGAAAATATGCAAAATTAATTCAATGAAAACGTAAACTAAGCAATATGTTATGTCATGGAATATCAAGTAAAATCCATATTAATAAAGGCCTGGCAGCTGCTTAATCATCTGCACAGTGACTGCTGCAAAATATCAGTAGAAATTTGAATTACAAGGCTCAGGAAGAGATATAGCACATGAAGAAAATCAGCAGTTGAAACAGAAATTAAGAATCAGCAGTTGAAAAAACAGAAATTAAGAATGTGAATAGGTATTGAAGAGTCATATATGAATTAGTGGCACCTTCTTTCAGAGATAACATGCTTAATCCTCTATTCTGACAGGAATTTCAGGCAGTTTGAACTTTGATGAGGAGGACACAGAAGAGGAAGAAGCTAGTAAGAGACCAGTATCTCATTCACCATACCCTGAATCTGAGAGGCCTAATTCTGCATCCAGCGAGAAGTCTTTTGCCGTAAGTGTCTTGAAATCCATTTCTGATAAGCACTGGGCACATGCCTGATTTTAGTGCTAACCCCTGGGGCACTGGGTTAAAATTCAGTAGCTGCAAGTACAGTAGCCAGCAACATCATTCCCTGAAAGCAGAGGAAGGTCAAGACCGTTATCTGATTGAAGGGACACTGAGTTAAACATAAAGGCTTAGCAATGATAAAAGGAACAATTGTGGGTGGAGGATCCCAGGGAGCCTAATCAGTGAATGTGGGAACACAGTGAGTCAGCACTATTACCCCTAAAGGAAACAGACTGGGCCATTGTCTCTGCAAAATTCACCAAAATGACTCAGAGAAGCTCTGAAATGCCATGCAAACATAGGAAGGATTTCTTCCTCCCTAACAAAATTTTGGAATGGAACAGAATGTTGGGGTTGGACCGACATCATATGGGATGTTTGGGGAAAGGAGCTTAAGAAGGAAAAGAAGGGCATCAAGGTGGATCAGGGAGTAATAAGCATGGGAACACAGGGATTAAAGGGAGTAAAAGTCATCAGATATGTGTAAACAACTGCAAAACAGTATGATTGTCTACCCAAGCCTTGTGCTTTGATTACTTCACCATGTCCCACTCTCTTCTGAAGCTCCACTTCTAACTATTTCTAGTGTGGATGTGTTCGTGTGTGTGTGTGATATACATATATGCTTATATACATATGTTGACAAATTATGTGCTGGACTAGCCAGTGAGTTGGAAGAGACCAGCATCAGGAAGGTACAGGGTCTGAGCTGACTCAGACAAGATAAAGACCATGGGCTTTGAGCATGGATGCTGGACACCCTTCAAAGTCCATGCTGTGGGAGCCCCACCTGAGTGTATTTGTGAGGTACTGTGTGTATGCTGCCCTGCACTAGTAGGGGAGTAGTGCAAGAGGTTTGGGTGTCAGCTTCTTGGGAGACTGGGCTGTGGGTGCAAAGTGCTGGAGATACGGGGTGGTGGGTGCTGGAGGCAGGGAAGTGGGGAGACTCTCCAGTGAATTTCAGATCTGTGTATGTGTGTCTGTGCTATTCACTCAGGTTTCCTGCTGGCTGTAGCTGGGAATGGGGATAAACCTGCAACTTCATCTTGAAACCCCAGTCAAAGAAGAATCTCTTGGGTGTTACAATTCACAGGATTCATCTACCTCTAAGAGAAAATTACTTTAATGACTTGTACTGGATTTCTGTTAGAATTCCAATTCCTTTGATTACACAGATTGTTCTAAGGCTCTTCCAACATTTAGTTGATATGGTTCCACCAGCAGCTTGCTCCATTTCTGCTACTGTTCTGAACCAACATAATCTCAGCACTCATTTCAGTCACAAAATCCCAGCCTGTCTTACTGCAGCATTCATCAGTCTGGCTTTATCATACTATTTTATTTTCCACAACATTTGAAGTTCTAAAATCAAAGATGTTCTTTGCTTAGAATATTTACAGCATCTCATCCTATTTCCCCCTTTCTAGCAAATTATTCATGTCTGCTTAATGGATACTTATCTTTTCCCCTTGGAGACCTAGTCTTTCCTCAGAGTAAAACCTTCAGCTGCTTTCTCCTGAGGAAACACAGGTGGTATCTGGTTTAACTTTCCTTTCCCCAGTATCTTCTGGAGACATGATACCTTATGTTTCAACAAACCACAATTTTCTTGTGGAATACCAGAATCTCTGATCTGATATTAATTTGCTAATATGATGCTTCTTCCCATAGGAAACAGGTGCTTCCTGTAGTCCATCCCCTCAGGCAGACACACAGCTGGGAGAAGTAGAGAACTTGGAGGATTTTGCATTGCGCCCTGCACCCCGTGGAATTAGTGTCAAGTGTCGAATCACTAGAGACAAAAAGGGAATGGACCGGGGGCTCTTCCCTACTTACTACATGCATCTGGAAAGGGATGACAACAAAAAGGTATTAGAAGCAGCACATATTATCTTGGCTATTGTTCTCCTACCACAGAGTATTTTTGGTGCAAGGGAGAGCTTTTGGTAAGAAACCAGTATCTGAGGAGAGCCATCGTGCAGATAAGGACAGCTTATAATTGGCCAAGGTACTAAGGAGGGAATTAGCATGTAATTAGCATTGTATTGTGGTTTAAAAGCCATAATACAGTGAAAGATGAAATTGAAAAAGTATAAAAATTATAAATGTTAAAAATGAGCAGGAAGACTGAGTTGCTTCAGAAGAAAAGGAGGGAAGACTAGAAAGGACAGTTGCATTAAATCTAGACTGCCAAGTGAGCTAATGAAGGGATAGGATTTCAGGCTCGGCACTTTGGAAGAGAACAAAATTGTGGAGACAGTAATATTAACACAGAACAAAAAAGGGAATGCATATGGGAAATGGAGAGGTAACAGTTTGGATAGCAATGCCTCTGCATTCTTACAATGCATCAGTCTTGATCAAAGTTTTGTTTTTCCAGACATTCCTTCTTGCAGGGAGAAAAAGAAAGAAGAGCAAAACATCCAATTACCTCATATCAGTTGACCCAACCGATTTATCTCGGAAAGGGGAAAGTTTCATTGGAAAACTCAGGTGAGAACCACAGATGAAAACTATAGACTGTTGAGAAAGGATTTTAATTTTAATTGAGTTGTGGTTATGACTGGCAATCTGGTATAAATTCAAAGAGAATGAACTTGCATTGTTCTGCTCAATGTAATCTGTATTCACTTGGGTTGGCAGCCTTCTTCAGCATTCACTGTGGCAACTCAGAGAAGAAATTGTCTAGATGCTTTTCCAGGATAGGTTACAGGTTCACATGGGCACATCATGGAAGCTCCTCACTGAGCTGGCAGGAGATGTGTGTTTTTGCTGTGCTGTGCAAATAGTTTTAGAAGATGACAAAACTTTCTACTGATGCCTCTCTTTCTGTCTTTTTCCATAACCTGACATTAGGTCAAACCTCATGGGAACCAAATTTACAGTCTATGACCATGGTGTTAACCCAGTCAAGGCACAAAGTCTAGTGGAAAAGGCTCATACAAGACAAGAGCTTGCAGCAATTTGTTATGTAAGTATTGCCTCTCTCTTTTTGCCCCTTTCTTTGTGCCTGGTTACTGAGGAAACACAGCTTAGTGCTGCTGCCAGCCTCCTCCACTTAACTTTGGAACCAAGTGACCAATTTCAACCACATACAACAACAGGCAGAGGTCTCACAGATACATTCTTACAAGTTTAATGAAAAAAAAAGAAAAGATATCACTGTCAGGAGTGTGAGAAACACCCAGACTAAAATCCTTAGGACCTTCTTATCTGGCCTATTCAGTGTGTGGCCAGTCAACACATGCTTTACATGGAGCCAGCCACACCATGAACTGCTTCTGGCCCAGCTGGGATCTGGTAGACCCTGAGAACGAACTGGGAGTACCCTGTGAGGCAGAATTAGTTTTTGCAGAACCAAAGGCATTTTGAGGGATAGAAGGGAGCTAGTATTATTTCAGTAGCAGGTTGTTGGTGGTAAGGATGTGGTTCCAAAGTAAATTGTGATTCACTAGCTCTGTTTTAGAGATGCTCTTCTGCTCTTGTGAATCACCTCAGTATAGGATTCAGAGTAAGGAGGCACTTGTGGACACTACAGAATTACATGAGAATTCTCATGTCACATTGTTTTGCATTTCAGTCCTATGGTTTGAGGAAGATTTGAGGTTCTTTACAAAACAATCACTGTGAAGTGGAAGGATTTTTATTTTTCTCACAGGAGTTTTTACCCTTCTCACAGAAGCTTAAAGATGCATTAGTCTACTGGAGCAGCATCTTGATTTTTTGCTTTTGCTCCTGATCTTAATGGCACTTGGGAAAAAAAATTGATGTGATAATTCCAGTACTAGCCTGTTTACAGAAGTATCACTAGATATTTTCTTTGTACATAGTATTCTTCAGTTTCCTACCTAGCTGGACACAGCAAGGTGTTAGAATGAGCACAGGCAGTTAATATAAAGTCAGCTTTTCAGAATTCTGAACTTTTATCTACAAGGAGTAGTAAAGTTTAAATGTGAATAAAATCAGTGCTCTTGTTCTTATACATGCCCCTAGATTTTTTGAAGTGAAGTAGTAGAGGTTGCAGCTCCAAAGACTTTTGTCTGTGTCTGCAAAATGTATTAATGTGTTAGGAGAAGCTGTATCACTTCTGTCAATCAATTCAGTACTTCTAAAAGATTATGGCTTTTAATTGGTCTTTGAGAATTTTAAAGGTTATCACTGACATTGTTACAGAATACTTTAAATGGGCCCATGGGTTTTGGCTGATACTGTTAAATGAATGGTTTGAAAATACCAGGACTTCTTTCCTTTGCTTTTTATACTCAGTCCAATTGGAGCAGTCTCCTTCAGTACTCTGGAAAAATCTGTTTAAGATTGAAGCTTGGATAGTTGCTGAATACTTCCCTTCCTGGGTCTGTTCTTAAACATTTATAAAGCAATATGATTTGAGAGAAGATTGTAGATATGTTCTTAAACACAAATAACAGCACCTGAAGAAAAATGTCATTCATTGTTCAGAAACATTTTACACTAACTGATGATATACAGACAACACAAAGTCAGGTCAAAGATATTTTGCCTGTTATCATACTTAAGGCTTGTTCACTAGCAAGATTTCAGCACATTACTGCCTCAGGTGCAAAAAACTCATGCCTGAAAGTTGCACTTGTCTAATTTTGTTGTAAATGTTTCAGTAGGCTAAGAAATGCACTTCAAATTCGTTAACAGCATGCATTATCTCCTAACACTGTTCTCTAAATGAAAAAGGGAGAGAAAGCAATCCTCAGTGATTAAACACAGTTGCAGTTAGATAACTGCTGCTACAATTATAGCCAGCAAAATTCTAAAAACTGGTACAAATGGTGATACAAGTTGTTTTGCTGTCTTTCCTTCTCTGAGGTGAAGTATCTCATTTACTGAAAATAATGGCTTTCCTTGTCTTTCAGGAAACTAATATCTTAGGATTTAAGGGTCCTAGAAAAATGTCTGTGATCATTCCAGGAATGAACATGAATCATAAGCGAATTCCAATCCGTCCACGAAATGTGAGTTATGAAGTTTGCTCATGTTTCAGATTGAAGGAAGAGGTTAAAACTTCCCTGTAGAGGCCTGGGTGTGACTGACAATCAGGGTTTTTAGGAGCCAAGGCTTTAGCATGTCTCCTGGAGAGTAAATACAATGTTGCCTAAATGTGTTGATTAATTTGTTTTTGCCTTCTACCTAATCTGTAGCTTTCTCTTAGAATAGCGTTTGTACCCTTATGGGTCCTTTGGTCAGCTTAAATATGATTTCCTTATCTCTATGTTGTTGCTGTTGCACCTACAAGCTGCCCTCACAGTGGGACCCTGCTGAGGGCTGGATGAACAGAGGACACATTTGCTTCTCCCAGGAGCTCGTGTTCTTAGCCAGGGTGTGGATTGCAACAGATGGGCAATAGACAGATAAGGTACTGCTGGTGCAATAGCAAGAGAATTAATACATTTCTGATCAGAATGTTGTTAGCCTTTTTGTAGGAGTAGCAGAAAAGGAGGCTTCTTGAAGGAGAAGGATAGAGTTTTGTTGCGACTATTTAGTGAGGATTTCTCATAGTTATGAGAGGTGTTATAGCTAAAAGCTTACAGAACAGTATCTGAAGGTATGTTAAGGTGTGTGATGAAAATTGTTAGGTTCCCTTAATGTGGGTTTTATGTTTGGTGACAGAAGACCAAAAGACAGAAAGAAGAGGTACCAACTGAAAGGCATGGTCAGTGTTTCAAGCTAGAAAATGGTATTTGCAGCCATATTGTGTGTAAATATGAGTAGGACAAGAGTGTTTTTCCTGAGGTCAGAGAAAAAAAAATCTTTAAGAATGGAAATTGAGTGTCATGAGAGCCCAGAAAAGAGATTTAATTCTTGTGAATGGTCAGAAAAATTGTATCTGAAAGTGGTCATTTATTCATTGTCTTTCAGTTGGTGTTGCCATCTCTTCCATTAGTACAGTAATGGTTCCATGGCCCTGCCTTTATTTTTCTCCCCTAAATCTAAATGCACTTAGTTGGTTCCAGTTCTCAGGGGTTTGTTTTGCATCTTTAAAAAGTAAATAAAGATAAAATTAAAAGTAACTAAACTGAACATGAAGTTTTATTTAGGTTATCCTCAAAAATCCACTATGGTATGTTTGTATGACACTGAAGCACATACTATAGCCATATCAGTCAGACCTCCACAACAGGTTGTTTTCTGAGCAATTTTTCCTGTTAGTACCTTAAGCTTGGACTCTTTTTCTTCAGAGTTTTAGCAAATATAGTTTGGATTCTATTTGTTGCAGAACTTTTAAAATTAAATCATACGTCATGTTTCATTACAACCTGAATCTCCTTGTAATTCATCATTTGTCAAATTTAATGTGCTGTTTTACTTCCTCTTTGTATTCTTTTTGGTTTTATTTTTGTCTGGTTTTCATACTGTGTATCACCCATTAGACCCAATAGAATGACATTTAACCTTACATTCTACTGCAGCCTTTGGACTTTCTACTGAAGCACCTCAGGGCCTGGCACTGTGCAGTTAATTGTAGATTATTTTCTTTTGTTTCAAAGTTTAGAATGTTAGAAAAGGAAACTGGATGCAACAGGATCAGAGAAAGATTATGAGACTCAGAAGGGATTCATGCCAGCAGGATGGCAATTATCTGTGGACTCTGAATTGTTCCCCTTCCTGTACGCACACTTCCTTCCCTGTCACTCTTTTTACTTTATCGAGTGAAAAGGAATGCTTGGACTGGGAATCTAGGAAAGTATCTTCCTGGTACTTGCAGAAAGTATTCAGTAGGACTGAGTTTAAGTGATGTCATTGTGTTTCATTAAACAGGGAATGAAGTGACAGAGTGCACACACAAGGTGGTACTCAGAGGCAGAGCCATTCCAAGTTGGATAAATATATTTCTTTCTTCTGAACAGGAGCATGAGGGGCTGCTGTCAAAATGGCAAAACAAAAATTTAGAGAACCTCATTGAGTTGCACAACAAGGCTCCAGTCTGGAATGATGATACTCAATCCTATGTTTTGAACTTCCATGGGAGGGTCACTCAGGCCTCAGTGAAGAACTTCCAGATTGTCCATGACAATGACCGTAAGAGTCTGGTGGAGACTGTGTGGGACTTACTTAAACAGGGAGAACCTAATTTATTTCATGAGGATTGGGAGGAATAGGGCACCCTTCCTAGAGGAGGGAAGCTGGGTAAAGGAAGCTAGCTCAGGATTACTGTGGACTTCTGAGCTGTCAGGAAAATTATATAAGGCCTCCCCTTTTCTGGGGTGGATGCAGACTCTGCTGCCTGTAACTGCAGCAAAAGAGAGGGCAAATGAAACTTTCCTGAAGTGAAAGAAAAGGTTTAATACAGCACCTTCAGGCTAGGAGAAGAATGGTTTGAGCTTTGGTTCTGAGAAGAAAAATCATCTCTAGAATAGCACAGTCACTCTAGAGGACAGATTTCAAGGCCACTCTGGTGGGAAAGGATGGTTACACCAATCACATATATTTGGGACTGGCAGATGGAGGCAGGGGTGAGGGGGTTGTAGTTGGGTTTTGTTTGGCTTTTTTGTTGTTTGTTCATTTTTTTCTTTTCCTTCACTGTGAAATTGTTCATCTCTGAATGTCTTTTCTCCCCAGCTGACTACATTGTGATGCAGTTTGGTCGTGTGGCAGAAGATGTGTTCACTCTGGACTATAATTACCCTCTCTGTGCTCTTCAGGCCTTTGCTATTGGACTCTCCAGCTTTGATAGTAAATTGGTCTGTGAATGAGGGACAACAGACACGAAACATGGAACTCACTCCCACTCCTGCATCTTGTAAGAGTTCCAGGTGTAGCAATGAAGAGCATATTGGAAGGGAAATGGAGGACAGACTTCTGCAGGCTTATTAGAAACCAAATTCCAGCCTTCAGAGCCTTGTGGGAGGTGACAGCAGACCACCTTGGGAGCAGCCTCTATATGGATTGTGGAAGAACAAGAAGTCTAGTGATGTTTCTGTCATTGATGTTGATGCTGCATGAGAGTGGGCTAAGCCCACTTATTGGAACTCTGTGCACCTAGGATTAGGAAAACAATGGCTAAATGTTCATTTACCTCAAAGCTTCCACAGGGCATGGGAGATGATGCTACTCAAGAGCTCCTGATCAGATGAATTCAGAAAAAAAGAAACAGCTGGAATAAGACATTGGCTGTAATACAACACTTTTACTCTGTGGAATGCTTGTCTGCTAAGATTGATACTCCATTTCCCTTTCAGTATTCTAATTTCTCTCTATCCCTTGACAGTCGTTTTACCAAATGAAAAACAATCAAATCTCAAACACTCCCTTTTCAGTGGGTGATATATATTCATTGCTACTTCTGTGACTTGTAACCATGTGAAAAATGAGACTGAACAGATGATAGAATGTGGCTGAATTCGGCAGAAGATAGTATTGTAACAATATACAGTACCACTTCTGAAAAGCAGTGTTCTGATTGGTTGAATCTAGACTATAAACTGAGGAGAAATATTTTTTATTTTGCCATTGTTCATGAAATTTGCTATGTTTTTAGGTATAAGTTTGTGACCAATTTTATTTTTTTTTATGTGAGTTTATCTCAAGGCAAGACATATTAAAGTAGATTTTGTATAAATAATCTTAACCTGACTATAAGGAGTTACCTCAAAAAGAGATTACAGGTATTTTCAAAGGGATCAGTAAGTTTAATGTAATTGTACCACAAGGCTTTGCAATGTGTCCTTCCAATGTTCCATTTTTAATACTGGATCTACAGTATGGAGGCTGTGTGTCACAGCATGGAACACTGATTCATGTGGCCTTAACTCACCAGAGTGGATTGCAGCACGGTGTGCCCTGGAGGCCTCAGTGCACACACCTGTGTACTGAAGCAGAGAACAGTTATTGTCTTGGCTGCTTCTTGCCTATTACACATATTCACCATAGTTTGGAGAAATCTGTCCCTCTACTGGGACAGGAATTAGGTGTTCTCCAGCTTTGGATATTGTCCTTGTCAGCAGACTAACTCTGTTTCAAGCTGCAAAGAGCAGACACATCGCTTTTGGTCTCTGGAGTCTTTGCAGCAGTAGGTATCACTTGCGCTTTCAAATAAACAAAACTTTGTGAAGACGTTTTCTGAAATTGCCAGAAAGAATAATGATTGTAATCACAAAGTAAACACTGTATTTAACTGTAAAATATGAACTGAGGCTGAGAAGTTCAACTCTAGTATCTTTCAGATATTCATTTTTCAGTAGCTGCTGAGATATTTCCTTGAGATGATCTTATCAGAAAAGCAGTCCGTGAAAAGAACTTGAATGCTGATGGATCTGTCTTGTGCCTTCCTGTTTATCAGGCTGAGGATGAGACCTGGCAGTGTTTTTCAGCTGTGCCCTTCTGAAGTCCTGGCTGATGGTTCAGCATTCACTCTGCCCATCCGGGAAAGGAAGTCAGTTTGTGGACCTGTCTGATTATTTTTGTGACTAGGAATGTGTGAAAGAAATTGCCTTATGTTATTTTGGAGTGACCTGAAGGTAGGATGCTAATTTCTGATTCAAGATGATTTTCTGTGTGCCCAGAAAGCATCCTTTTACTTTGCATCTTTTTACTTAATTAGCCTTGTCAGCAGTGACTCTTCAAGCTATTTGTTGACATCAAATGATCCTGTCACAGCCTCTCAGTCAAATTATGCAGACAGATTAACTGATTCAATGGTCTTTATCAGATACTGTTTTACATTAATTGTACTTATAACTTTTATATCTAAATGAAAATAAACTAATTTATATATTGAAAAGTCTTTAATTCTGAATGATTTTTTTATTATTATTTTGCTGTCACTTGTGGGTGTACTTTGTTTCTTCTCTATGATGTATTACCTCAGTTTCTTCCTATCTTCTTGAATATCATCTGTCTTTTTTACTCCCTCTTCTCCTTTGTAATTCTCAGTTCTCTTTCTTTGTGCTGTTGGGTATTTTTCCCATACACTTAGAAATCTGGGAATAAATGTAAGGGTAGTCTCTGTAACACTTCTACCACCCCACCATTATCAGGTCTTACCCTATAGTTCTTGGTTTCTATTTGATTGTTTAAGCTAGTTCCATTTCTCTGCCCCATGTTTTTAAGGTTTTTCCCAGCATCCAGCTAGGGCATTTGAGATGGTTCTTACTGTATTTTCCTGCCTTACATCTGAACCCATTCAACTGTTGGAGTACATTAACATGTTTTTTCTGAATCAGGTACTGAAGTCATACAAGGCTAGGAAGAACATCAATAAGGGTTATATTTCAAAAACATCCAAATAGGTTATATTTCCCTGTTTCCACTGAGAGATGTATGAACCTCAATAAGAAGAGATAAGAGGAGATGGATCTGATAATAAGAAACTGGCACAACTCTCAATATGCAAGCCCTATTCTTCAAGCACCACTATTTTTGCCACTATTTCCATCTGAGCCAAGTTAGTCTTAGAGGGAAGAAAAAAATTAAGTGGGAAACATGACTGGGCATTTGTTCTTAGCACAGTAGTATTAGTTGCATACATGCAAATGTAATATGCCTGAAATCCCAGAGAGATCTTACAGAATCATATTAAATGGTTAAATTGGAATCCAAAAGGCAGGCCTAGCAGATGGAAAAGGCTCCTAGGCTGCTATAGGCTCTTGGGCTTACAAACATGAAAGACAGTGAATGATTTCTTGCTCTTTTGGGGCTGAGTCTCACTCTCACTGAAGTTTTGCTGCTGGATTTGGTAGCAGTAGGACAGGAGGTTTTGTTGCTGTGAGCATAATTATTATACTTCACTTAGTGTGTTCCTCTACTTGCTGGGATTAACAGCTCTGCAAATCTCTCAGTTGACATTGAATTAGGTTTCCTGTTCCTGGTACAGAAGACAAGCAAACCCTTCCCTGTGATTTACAAGCTGAGTTAAAAGTTTGTGTGTAGTCCTGTGAAACTGAGCTATGGACAGATTCCTTCTTTTGCAGAGTCAGAACTCCCATCTTTGCCACAGGAACAAACTGTTGAACCTAACTGCAGTTTAGAACTAAGGAAGTCCCTTAAGTAATCCTAGGGCCAAGAGATTTGGCCCAGCATACAGTTATGAAAAAGAGCAGAGAAGCAACACTGATGTGTGCTGATACTAACAGGGAAAACAGCCAGCTCCCCCTATGAGGAGGCAACAATTGAAAGCCCTGCCAGGACAGAAGGCAGAGATCCCCTACCAGTGGTAACTCTTGTATCTTTTGAACTGTACACTCTACAGTTTCTGTTTTCTCATTGCATCCCTTAAGGTGTTCTATATTGAATTATTATTTCCTCACTGGAAGCTGGAGGTTACTTCTTTTGTTCCAGAGTGGGAGAAAAAGTACAGAAGCAAACTAACTTCACCAACATGCTTTAAGGTAAAGTCTATGGTAACCATAACCAGCTCTGGTAATTTAACATTCAATTTAGAGATCACATAAATGGGTGAATATATTCCAGAGGCTGGAATTTTTGATAATTTAATTTCATTCAATTAACATCTCCATACAAGGCAACCCATTGCACTGTCTGCAACAGAACAGCTGAAAATTTTGGTGAAAACAAAGGAATTATTTTTAAGCTTAATTGAATTGAGCCTTTTATTTATTATAGGGAAAATAATACTAATTTACTAGGGGGGGAAAAAGGGCTTTATTTTAAAAATTGCATAAGAAAATAATTCTGATAGAGTACAAATAGGGTTGGGGAATTAGTCTGGTAAGTTTGCCCAACCCTCTCAGCTTTCTGTTCTAAGCAGAATCGTTTGGTTCTGCATTAGCTCCAGTAAAAATTCCCAAACAACCCACCACTAAAAAACCTGTATTCTCCTGAGTGAGTTTCCATCTGCAACTGACTGAAGTCCTGCAAACAATTTGAGATATGATTCACAGGAAGGAATAGGTTTCAATTCCTTCTCTTTGAGCTGTGTTGATTTGGCAAGGAAATGGGAGCAAAACAATGTTAGTCACATAATTAATGAGACCTGGCCTAGAATTCCCACTGAATATATGTGATGAGAAGTGAATTACCTTTCATATACATCGGGGTTTTTAAAAAAATACATATAGCTTATTAGAAACAGTGACTAAATTAATTCATTACAGGGCTTTATATAGAAAACTAGCAAAACACCCCCCTACCAAAATATTTTCACTTAATTTTGTGACATCATCTTATTTATATTGTATATACTCTTAATTCCTACAATTGTATCAGAAAACCTTATTTTTATGAAATGGATGGGTTTTGCCATCTGGTTTCTGAGACCTTACAGCACATTTAGGACCTGTTTCCAGGTCACTGCAATTTGTAAGAGTTAGGAACTTTTTAAACTTTGGGTTCTTACAAAAAACCCTCAGTTTCTTCAATATACTGAAGTTTTAAAGAAAGCCAACCATGTTGTAACTCTTCACAGTTACGTGCACACCAGCCATCTGTGACAAAATCACCTGCCGGAGCCGCGGAAAAGTTTGGTTTGCTGCTGTAGCTGCATTCCCCGAGCTGCTGCTAGGATGTAGTTACATTTACTAAACTTGCTGCTTTCCTACTGCTGTTGCTTTGGGGATGTGGCTTTTCAACCCTAGTGCGATTCTCGGTCTCATATCAGCATTTTCTAGCGCAGCACTCTGGCATTTCTGTATGAACAGGTAGGAAAGGAACAGCTCCGATGTTAGACTGAGAAAAGCCATGGGGAGACACCGCTTTGCGGGTGGGCGGGCGAGTACTCTGCTGCCGTGACGGGTCGGGCTGCTGTTCCGCAGCGGCTTCGCGGTGCTGGGTGGGAATCACGGCCGGTCCCAGGCTGGAAATC
>VXBB01009307.1:235978-262603 GCA_013399915.1 Illadopsis cleaveri | reverse complement strand
CGGGGGTGGGGATCGGGCGGGAGCGAGGGGCAGGCGCGCACTTACAGCGCTCGGTGTTCTCTTGGCAGAAAGTCCTGGAGCTGAAGGAGGATTTGAAGCCGGTCCCCGCTGCCCCTGCGGAACAGCAGCCGCTCTCGCCTTGCTCAGGTCAGGACGCGCCGTTCCGCGATGGCTTTGGCGCGGGGCGAAGGGGCGCGGATGCCTGCGGGAGACGGGCTGGAAGGGAGGGTGCGGAGCCGCTCGTGTGCGACAGGCGAGGCACAGGCGTACAAAGGAAGCGATGGGAACATCCTCAATGGAGCCTCCGGCGGCTTCCCCCGCCGGGAAGGGGCTGCCGGCGCTGCCACTTCGGGAACTTGGTCGCTGAAAACTGCAGCGTTAATGGGGAAATTATGGAAGATGATTTTGGGGGGAAAAACAGAACAAAAAAAAATATCATAAGGAAGCTTATCTGTGAGAAGGTACGTAGGTTGTTGCGGGGCAATTCAGTTATTTCCCAGTCCAGTTATTCTGAAGTTAAAGTTGAGTTTTGGTGGCATGCCACAGGAAAGGATTAAAGAAACCCCAAACAAACCAAGTACACACACAAAAACCAAACAGAAAGCTTTCCGGAGTAATCTTTTATCTTATGCAGATAATTCCGTTTAAACAATTTCTTGCACGGGATACTAAAAATGTGACTATTTTTGCAGAAGAGGGAAGAAGTGTAACTCTACATGTTTTAAGGACTTCTATAAAGTATTTTATAATGAACGATCACAAATGTTAAAATAAACCCTAACAAAAACAAATCCTCGGAACTAACCACAATTAATTGCCAACTTTGTTTTTTAACCTGAAGTTACATACATGTTACTTTCTAACCTTAAGAGTTGAGTTCTGCCACTCCTCTACAAATAAACAACGCAAAACACTTTTCAAGTGCAGGGGGGTGAGTAGGAGAAAAGGAGATTTAGGGATTGGTTTTATTTTTCTCTTTATAACTGAAAATAACTGTTACTGGGGACAGGTCGGCGATCCCAGGACCCGACTGCGGTGTCTGTGTGCAGAGTGAGCAGAGCACTCGTTCACCTGTCTGTCCATCTGTCTGGGTAGATGAGAGAGGTTTTATTGTTCTCCCGCAGAAGGAAGTGGGCAGCAGGACAGGGCAGAGGGTAACGGGGAGGAGCGAGAGGAGCAGAACAAGGGGGAAAACAGAGCGGGGACGGAGCGAGTGCTGGGGCTGGGATGATGCTGCTGTACAGTCACCTGTGCAATTAAAGCCTTTTGGTTTCGCTGGCTTGTTCTCATGACAGAAGAGCCTGGGATGGTCCTGTAGTGAATATAGAGCCACTTCTTTATTCGGACTGCTGGATGCTGAGCGACTCTGGTTTTCTCTGGCACTTGGGTTGCCAGAGTGAAGGACAGCCCGTCACCTTTTCAGGTTTTTTTTGCAGTGGGTGCAGTCACCTTTTTCAGGTTTTCCTAAATCCCAGGGTGAATGGCTCCCTCAAACTTGAGCATGCAACAATCTTATCAATCTCTAAACTGGGCTATCAGCTCATTGTTTGTGTCCTGTTGGAGGTGATCCTGGAAGTAAATAAATGTGCATGAGAATGGTTACCACTCTCTTGGACACTGCCACTTCTTTTGGATTTTTAAATAAATTCTACCAATGGTTTTGAAGTATTTTAGGCTATTATTGAGATAAGCATTTTGATGTTGCTGTATTAAAGAATATCTGTGGGGAAATGGTATGAAAACGGTACTGCTAAGCTTTAAAGAGAAAAAGGGGTCCATGGCACCCTCTCTTGTCTGTGGCTTACATAAAGTCACAGTTGCTGTTGGTTTTCTTACTCAGATATTAGTTTCACAGAATTCAAGTAGAGTAAGTAGAGTTTTGAGGGGATTGCCGAAAAGTTTCCAAGAGATGCAGCTTTCATCTCTGCACGCTCATTCACAGCTTTCCTTCCTTGGTATTATGTGTCCTTTTCTGTATCTTTCCGCTCTTGGCTCCATCCCAGTGCAAGCCAAGGGGTGGGTCCACAAGGAGTTGAGGCTGGCACTGCTGTGGACCCGTCCCCAGGGCCTCAAAGTGCCCATTTCCTTACTTGTCACATCTCTGTGCTTTGTCACTGGCAGGGACACTGGCACTGCTGTTCACTGCCCCGGGGCTGATCCAGAGGAAAAGTATCACTCACTTTTAGCCACATCTATGTTTTCAGCCACATCTGTTCATTCTCCAATCAAGTTAATCATATGTGGTGTGACAAATATAAATTAATCTTGTGCTGGTATGTCTGGAGGAGGGGAGGCAAAGACTAGGATGTGAAGGGTGGGAGAAGAATGGGGACATTTTCTTAACAACATTGCCATTTTCACCCACCTTAAGTAGTTCCTTGGACCATGTCTACAGCAGCTCCTGTGAGAGCAGAACGATTTTCTGTTTTATCTGACAACTGTACCTTAAGAATGTGAAAATTTAGTATAACCTTTTAAAAAGATCTATTATACTTTCCCTATAGCTCATATTTGTCTTATGTTAATTTCTTAGGTTTGGGGTTTGGTTTGGTTCTTCCCTCCCACTCCCCTGTGCTACGTAAAAGTGTTCTTGAGCAAGTTTTTCATCACCCAATGTGCATCAGAAAAGTTTTCTTACTCTACTGCAGCAGTTTTTGCCTTGGTGTGTTGTTTCTCTGAAATAATTGGTTATTATTTCTCTCTGCATTTGTATCTTCTAAGTTCTTGCAGGCTACTAATAAGGGTATAATAATATTTTACAATTTTCTAGGTCTAACTATTGGAGGTTTTTATACTTTTCACTTTCTTCAGTTTATCTGTCTTTCTTTGTCAGAATGAGACCCAATATTCCATGAGTTGGAGTGATTCATCTCTCTTCATTGCCTGAAGTGATATCTGAGCCCAGGCAAATTAAAGTCACATTGGTCATTTTGCAGCAGAAGCATTTGCTTTGCAGACAATTCTCTCATTTGTTCAGCATTCTCACTCTTGCCTGCCTTTAGCTCCTGCTTCTGGCAGGGCTTTGTACTTGATTTTATCTCTGGGTTTTCTTTGCATTACTTTTTCACATAGTCCTATTTGTCTCCCTTGCTTCTTTCATTTTCTTTTTTGCACTAACACCCTTTGAGTTGTTTCTACCCACTGGTGTTTGTAAACTTCATTCTGTATCACCTGCAAGTTTCATTGACATTACCTTGAGTCAGTCTGATCTTCAATTAAGATGTCAAAGGCAACTGGACTAGCAAAGATCCCAAGCCAGTAGATGCCCCCTGTATCTGTTGGTTCTGCTTGTGTATCATATATATCTCATTATGCATAGTTTTGAAGCCATTAGTTTATTTTCTAATAATATGATCAGTGCTCTCCAAAGTCAATCTGAAGTAATTTTTAGCTGTGATTTCCGTAGAGAGTAACAAATGCTATTTTAAATCTCAACTTGCTTCGCTGTACACTGTGTTCTTTTCATTCTCCACCTTCACAGCATTTCTATCTTCCTTTGAGGAGCAATCAAGTTTATTAGGATTTACAGTAACGGATGCTCCTCTCTCTCCAGCTTCTGCCAACAGCCACGCTAAATAAATGCCCGGCGTGTTCCTTTGTAGAGCCTTGTAAAAAAGCCATGAGTTGGCATGCATGGAGCTCACGACAAGATCTGAGACTAGATTATTAGAGAGTTTTTTAGGGGTCGGAGGAGATGTTTTGAGTTTTTGGGGTTTTTTGGGAATGGGGGGAGGGCTTGGTAGTTTTTTGGTTTTATTGTTCCTGCCGCTTGGGTCCTCCGTTTTCTGGAGATGATGCAGTCACCCCCCTTTGTTTTTAACACCATATGAATTAGACGTTTTCCTGCTAGGGAGGGGCAGGTTTTCCAGTTCCTGGTGCTACTGGCTGAGTCACTGGCTCTGTTTTTCTGTTCTCTTGTGGGTTTATAGTTACCTTGTTCTTACCTTTGTTAGAATGTGATTGCCAAAGGGTAGGTGTTTTACACTCCTGTATTTCTGAGACGTGAGTGCCAGTGGCTTTCAAAGCCTGGGTGCAAGCCTTTGAAACATCTGCTTTGCTCTTGCCAAAGAGAAGATAAACCAGCAGAGCCCTCAAAGTGCCTCCCTTCCAACGGTATGGTAACCATTAATGACAGATGTCCAGGCAAAGTGTAATCTCTTATAACCTGGAGTGCCTGAGCTAAGGAGGAAATGTCAAGAGAACATGGAGCAGGTGTATACTGAAATGGAAAGGGAGGATCTATTCATGTGTCCTAAGTTCATACCTGATTGTACATCTCCGTAGCTCATTGAAATGAAGTTCATTTGTACCAAATTAGCAGGACTTAGGCAGATCTTTTGGTTTGAAAGTCTTGTCAGCTTCGAGGGAAAAAAAAAGTTGTAAAAGAGAGGTTTGTGTAAGAAGATTATATCCAAGCACACTCACTGCTCTTTCAATTATCTTTGTAAAAATAAAATAATAAAATTCTATTTATTTTTCTGCCCCCATTTGTTTGTGAAGGATCTATGTGATGAGAAGAAAATAACTGTGCGGGTGGAACATGTAAATCTCGGCTTCTATCCAGTCAGTATGCAAACTGAAAAATAGAGTAGCAGCATCTTTTTCCACTGCTTTTGGTCACAGGTTTTATTCGTAAGAAGATGCTTTAAAAACTGTAGCAGAGTCTGTGGTTGGCTGTATCTCTTTAAGAATCTGGTTTTGCTTGGCTGGCTGCCCTTGTTCTCCTGTAGATTAATCCAGCAGAAGGTATATAACCTGCTGACCTTCCTGGCGAGAAGGGTCTGGAAGGGCAAAGAGATAAATCAGAAGGTTCATGCTTTCCTGTAATATCTGGGGACAAGTTTGTTTTTCAGTTCTTCACTTTTTTAACTGATTCCTGTTTGAGAGTTGGGATTGTAATTACAGATTCTCATGATTTTCATTTGCTCTCTGTGAAATCGCTCTGTGTTCAGCAGGTTGGAGATGATGGCATGTTTATGCCACATTTAGAGAGAGAAAAGAGTTCTGAATTCAAAATTACACTGGGGTTGAGGGTGGTTTACTGTCTCATGTATCAAACTGGTAGGACACTGGAATCTGGCAAAAATGCCTGGTGTGTGTTTGCTAGGAATTTTCACACAGTTTTACAGAAAGGTTGACTTTCCCCAGTGTCAGCCTTAAGAACAGAACGTGTAAGCAGTGAGTGTTGACCTGCTACATGATCCAGATGGAGTGTGTACTCCAAAACTGAGCTGGGGTGGTGTCTGAATACCCCAGGAGAGTGCAGCTGGGTTGGTAGCCATGGGTAGGGTTCATTCCTGTGATGCAGGTGTTTCATCGTGGCTGTTCTTTACCAGGGCATTGCCTTATGACAAGCATCAAACCCCTTTAAGCTCATGCCTGACTACTGCTAAAATCAAAGCACATGTGTAATTGGTTGACTGAAGGAGGAAAAGTCAAAAGAGCACCGAGCATTGGTCTCATTTTGTATACCTGTTCTGCCTGTTAGTCATTTGCATTTGTCTAGAGCCTTTAGTAGAGAGCTTAGTGCTGACCAGACAGGTCATGCCCACAACACAGACCACCTGCCAGCACCATAGAAGGGGAAATTTGACTGCATTCATGGATTGTGTGATCACTGTCTGTTTATTCTCTTTAAGTCTCTTAGCCCAGGTTCAGCTATTTCTTTTCTTGGGGACCGACTATAGTTTTGGAGCGAAATCACTGCATTGCAAACATCTGTCTCTTGTCTGAGCTCATGTTCAGTTCTGCCATCAGTGTCATGAGAAGCTAAGTGTGTCTCAGTTCTGAGGCTTTGCTGGAACATCTGTCTTTGAGCCCTAGACAAGAGACTGAAAGATATCATGAGCAGGAGGCAGGATTAGTAAATAAGAATTTGATTTTGATATCATAAAGTGGGCATTATGAGTCTCAGCTTCATGTTACATGTCAGCAAACCCTTAAAAGATGCTCTACTTCCAGTGTTAAACATGAGCCCCTCTGAAGTCACCACTTGTGATTGCAAATCACTTTTAAAGTTAACCTTTTCTTGCCTTGAAGTTCTTGTCTAGATTTTAACCTAATTCTGATTTTTCCGTTGGGTGGTTCAGTTACATCTTCATGCTCTATTTTTTTCCATAGGTAAAATGGGGGCTTTTGAGCCCATTGGTGAGATTTTCAGGACAACTGAGTTTTGGCGAGTTTAGGAGCAAGGTTTTGTTAGGTTGCTATTAAAGGTTCCCTATCCTTTAATAATTAAGTAATTAATACTCTTTGGGAAAATGCTCAGCTTGATTTATTTCTGTCTCTAGCTTAGTTTGATAATTCTCAAGTCATTTTAGTCAGTCAGTATCTACATTTGTCTGTACCTAAAGAGACAGTTACAATTTTCCTGTGTTAGCTGACTACCAGTGCTTCAGTGATAAAAAGGGATGTGATTATTTGACTCCCTCCTGGTTCCTTCCTTTCTAACCAGCTCCAGGGAGAATGACTCCTGGTGACTGCTGCTGCTAGCACGAGGGTGACTAACCATTTTCACCCTGCCACAACCTTCATCTGTTTGGGAAGCTGTGAAACACATACCACATGTCTTGGAAAGTCAGGGAGAATGGGAGCTCTGGGAACAGTTCCCACATGGGAGATAACAGTGACTCCCCAGGAATTCCACTGTTCCTTTGAGAGCTGGGGCCAGCCCAGTGCGTGGCTCAGTCCCAGCACAACCTGGCAGTGTCAATCTCTGTTGCCCTTGCTGGCTCGTTTTTCTCTCCCAGTTGAGACATAAATCACCCAGTGGTCATTTTGTCAGTCCCAGGCTGGTGACCATGTGATGTGGCCTGTACGTGGGAGCTGGGCATGAGCTGCCCATTGCTCAGGATCGATCCTCAAGCTGGTCACCCACTAGTGGGATCAGAGCAGGCCTTTGGGTTTTGTTGTTGGTTGTGGGGGTTTTTTTCTCCCCTCCTTAGAGTAGCCAGGCTCTGTGCTCTGTTTCCTTTATCTCAAATGTAACTGATTGGATGGTGAGCAAGGCCACACACAGCCTTATCTCATCACATCCTGTTTGACTGCATTATCCGGGGCTGCACTGATACAAGTTCTCCTCTCTCTTTGCTTTGATTTATATTACTCTGCTGGACGCTACATCCTCTCTCTGTTTCAGCCAGAGCTAGCTACTGCAATCATTTAAGGGTTGTTTTGGTTTGCTCGGGAAGTCAGGTGCCTTTTGAACAGCAGCTGCTGCAGGCAGTTTCGGTGTAGCAAACAAACCAAGCTTGATTTTGTGTTAGGCAGTGTGACAAGCATTCAACTGGAGCCCAGCCTCCTGTTGGACATGATCTGAGGCTAGTAGTGCTTGTTCCTTTGTAAAGCAGTCTCATTCAGTGTTGAGACACACAGAAATCTCACCGCGCAGCCTGTGGATGTAATGAGTGTATCACCTTGCCCAATGCAGAGCGGGCACTGCTGCTAGTTAAGAGCTTTTACGTCCTCTACAGCCAGTAACACTTACCTTAACTGGTTTTATTCATGGGATTATGCAGCCATAGGACTCTGCCATCCTGGATGGATTGGGCTATTCACAGGGAATAGCCAGCATTACTCAGGATTGCAGGAGGCCTGGGGCAAAAAGTGAGATGACAGTCCGGCTCAGCCCCTGGCTAAGCTGTTCTGGGGTGTTTGAGCGAAACCCTCTGAAGAGGCCCAGTGAACTTAACCCACCCATCTCCACTGTCTCCGGGTTGCTTTAATGATGGGAATGCAGCTCCTTAGGAGCCTGAGGAGCTGGTTGCTGTCTGGTGCTGCAAAAGTGCTATTACCTTCCCAGGTACAGTTCAGTGCCAGCTGGTCTTGCTTCAGTTGCATCTTTACTTTTTTCCTGTGGAGACCCTATAAACATATCCATGATTTTTGTCCTCTTTTGTCTGCGAGCTTTAACAAATCTTATTTATCGTACCTGCTTTCCCACCTTTTCCCTTTCCAGTATGTTTTTCCTGCAGTCTTTGAGTTGCACCGTCTAGGAGCTACTCATCTACTGATTGCACTCATTTTTCTCTTTCAGAGGAACTAAGCTTTTCTTGTAGTGTCCCATAGAATTTCCCAGTCTTCTTCCTCTGGTAAGTTTGGATGCTATCTTCCATCTTGCACCTTGAGCAATAGGTTTCTTAGTATTCCAGACTGTTGCTTCCCTAAACCCAATTTTCTTTGTGTCACTGTGTTGTGTAAGTTCATTTGCTAGGTGTTCTAGATGGCAGTAAGCGGCTGGTTGCTCCTGTTTCCAGGTTTTTTTATTGTTTTATACATATAATAAACTCTACAGCCTGAGCAGCAGGATTATCATCTGTTATGACTGAAATGATTTTTTTTTTTTAATTCTCTGACTGCTGATCAGATATGAAAATGTTGTGGTTCGAATCCCCTACAGTGGCAGTACTTGGCTCACGTTACCACGGTAGTGAATACCGGAATTGTTTGGGTTTGTTTGCATTTCAATGACACCAAGGAGTACCTGTAAGGTAAAGCAATCCCTGCCACGCCGGCCTGCAGTTCCAGGGAATGAGGCGGAGGGTGAAGGGATGTTCTCGGTAAAACACAGCGGCTTTCTCAGGGTGCAGCCGGCTCCGGAGCAGGAGTGGGAGCTCCTGTCAGGCTGCACACGGCTGTGCTGGCAACGGCTCCTGCCTGGCAGCGGTGAGTGGATGGGAACCTCTCTGTTCTTGTGTTCTGCTCCATTCCAGCAGGGAAAGGGGGTGCCCGTGGTGTGGGGGGAGTCTCTTGGACAGAGCAGCTCTAAGAAAACTGAACAACTGGAGGCAGCTGGCTGCAATTTTTCAGATCCTCAGGAAAGTATGATTTTGTGTCGAGCAGCTGCCACAAACACTTAAGAGGGAGCTGTTACCAACAGTAATGACTGAGGGATTAATATTAGAAAGCAGATGTGTCAGACTATAGAGTCTGTTTAAAGATGTGCTCCCTGTCAATGAGATCTTGCTGAAGGGCTCTTGGCAGCTGTCTAGCCCTGCAGGATCTCTGAATCTCAATGAGATACCATGTGTGAAAGGAAAGAGAGTTAGTGTTGAAATTATCAGAATTGGAACACTTAAGCCAAGGCTACTGGAGCTGAAAGACTTTTGTATTTTCTCCACGGTTTTGCTTTGTGAGTGACTCATTAAGAAATGACCATGGCAGAAAGAAAAACAGGGAACAAGAGTGAGTAAGAAACAGTATTTGTACAGAGAGAATCATTAGGAAGGAAGATAAGAGCTACTGTGGTGGAGAGGTGGATGTGCTCTGAGGGCCCTTGTGTCTTTGAACGTGGGAGAGAATCCATGACTGGACCCTACAAAGAAAGAATGAATCATGTCTCAGTAAAATAAGAGTGAGGTGAGAATAAAGAAAACTGTAAGGTACAATCGCAGAAGTACAAAAGCCAAGGAGTGGGGCAGACGTTCAGGCTGAGGGAATCCCAAGAGAACAAATACCAAGCCCTGTGACCTCTGGCAAAACTTGCTATTATGAATATGGGACAACATCCTCTGACTACTGTGTTCCTAAGAACTGTGCCTGGTGAGGGAATTCACATGGGAAAGGAATTGTCTGAGCATGGCTGGGATGTCTGTTTAGTGCTTTCAGAATCAAATTCCCTCTGCATCAGAAGAAAGCTTTGTGATTACAAACTCTTCCACATGCAGAATTAAAAAAAAAAAAAGTAATTAACAAGCACTAATATATTTAGTGTAATATTAGAACATTCAGTAATACAAATCATCATTAAAGTTACCAGGCTGTATGCATGTAGTTACTATTGAATGGAAGACAGAAGCAAATGGATGCTCACTGAAGCATTTGCATTTTGTTATAGAAGTTACTAATGAATATTATTGAAACTTTTCTTATTAATAAGACATTCAACATTCTCTTGCTTCTGAAGAATCCTCTGGTTTTCACCTGATTGCTCATTCAATGGAAAGTGATTCTACTGCCAGTTTTCCAATTTGCCATCCTAATAAAGTAATTTACCACAGAGTTTAGCCCCCAGCTTCTTTTTAGTTTGTTTTGCTTTGTTTAATGAGTGGTCATCTTGGCCACCACTGAGGTCAGATCAACAGTCCAGGAAACAGAAGGCTTGAAAGTGTTCAGCCAACGCAGAGACCAACAGATCAGATAGCACCCAACCAGGACTCCCTGAATTACTGTCTGTTGCTTCTGGCACAGAGTATTGCCTGGGACTGCACATGGAGCTTACTAGTTAAGCAACATCATTTAAGAAAACTTTGCTGGCCTTTTAAGCCTTTGGCATCTTAGTGATCTAGAGGCATAGAGTTAGAAGGATTTCCATGGCCATTTCTATGGAATTTCTTCAGAAGTTATCAAATAGAAGGAAAATTTTTGCTAGTGTGCTCTGTAATCTGAGTAATTACAGAGGTTTTAGCTGGAGGTGGCCAAACATCCTTGATTTTACAGTCTGTATGGTTCCTCATTTTTTGTCATCCATCAGGAATAGCTTTAGTACTAAGAAGGGAAAGCAGAATCAGGACCCAAGGTGTAGAAAAGTCGGGATTGACCACAATAGCACATTTCGGTTCTTGCTGACCTAGCTGTAGCTTGAGATAAAACTAACATTGCTGGGGAAGGCACGAAAAGTAAAAAGCATTAAAAAAATGGTTCTGGTCACTTCAAGATTTATATAATTTCTTCTGTCACTGCTATTCTGTTCCATATCTCCCTTGATTTACACCAACATGAGAGAAACTTCGCATATTCTATCTCTTGCTTTGTGGACTTCTCTTAGTGTACAAATGACATCTGCTCAAGTCAGTGCAACTTTTCTTTAAGGTTTGGAGAACAGAGTCTGGAGAGTTGACACTGCACTGCATAGGACATGTTTTCTCCTCCAGTTTTTCTGGAGCTTGGATTAGAACAGACCCAGATTTTCCTGTGTCACCAAAAGCACTTGGTGCAGGTGCCAAGCCTTGTAAAATATGAAATGATCAGGCAACAGCTCCTAGGGTGTGAGTGTGGTGGGTGGAGGAGAGTTAATGCTTCAGATATATTTGTTTAGTTTCAACTTAAGAATGTGCCATGATGAAATCATCTTCTAGGTATTCCCCTGTGTCAGCATGGACACTAAGGAGATGAAAATAACTGGATTCAAAGCAGATGCTTTTTATGGTCATGATGGTCCTTCATTCCCTAGGAGAGGACTTTGCCTGTGTGCACTGCTAGGGAGATTTGGCTTGACAGCAGAGCTGTAGCTTCCAGTGTCTGTGGCTTTGGGAGTCCTGTAGTTGAGCAGTTGGAGATGTTTTCCCTTGGTGTGAAGCCTGCTGGCTCTTGTGAGATTTGCAGCTCCCAGTGCAGGTGGGATGATGAATACACTTGCTGTCACACCTTGGGTTTTGTTCTGAGCCCTCCGTTTTTCAACCTGTCATCACAAGTTAAAACCAGCCTGGGCCTTGTGTTTGTGGCTGTTTTAATGCGTGTCAACTATGGAGGGTCTGCTGAGCCTCCAGGGACTAGGGGTGCTTGGGGAAATATGAAAGGGAGATTTGGAACAGGTCATTTCTCTTTCCCAGTCAGTGTCTCCCTGTGGAAAGCTTACATCTCTACACTGATTCCCCAGTAGGACAATCTCTTAAATAGCCATGTAATTTTTTGTTAGCATCTGTCAGTGAAAGAGGGAATGTTTGGCAAGGGAAGCAACTGTTATCCTTCATTTCAGGGTCTCTTAAAGTCACACTGCCAGCCTTGGTGCCATTCACAGGGTGTGTGGGATGTCTGTCCCCGTGGATAAAAGCCAAGTGCGAGTTCCCCTTTCTGCTCCTCCCACCTCCCATTTTATTATTTCTTTCCATGTTCATTAAAGCTCTGAAACTGTACACCATGGATCAAGAGGGTGAAAATAATTTCATGTAGGTGCTGAAGTGGATGGATGGGCAGTGGTGGGCCATTCCAGTGATTTGTGTGTTTCAAATACTCTCACAGGAAATAAGTCATATACTGGGTTTTCTAAATATCTTTGTGAACCATTTGTTAAAATGCCGCACAATACACTGTGTCTAATTATTTGTCTAATTTATATAGCCTATATTGAAATTAGTCAAAGGCACAGTATAGTCTTACTTGTTTGTTTCCTTAGCTTTTGGTGGGTTTTGGAGATGTAAAATGTGTATCTGCTGCTGTCTAAAGTCATTAAGGAGAAGCAAAACCTTCTGAGAGCCAGTGCTGTTGTATCTTTACAATTTCAGGTTTGGAAATGTTAAAGTTCTTAAAGAATTTCGGCTTTTATTTTAAAAAATCTGCTCATTATTGTCCTAAAAGATTTTAAAAACACAAAATCCAAAGAGATAAAAAAACTAAAGAAAGACTTGAAAAAAATTTGTCAGAAAAGTTTCTGGAGCTATGAGCCCTGAATTTTTGAAGTTCTGAAATTGAATGAATGGACTGCTTTCCCCCTATATCAACTAGGGCATGGCATAACCGCACTTTTTTTTTTTTTTTAAACTAGTTTTTGACGGATTTCTCCCAAATTTCACACCCCCAAATTTCTTCTCTGTTCCCCTTTACATTTTCACTGTGATATTTCTGAGCTAGAAAGTTTTCATGTCAGACCTCTCTCCTTACTCATGTTCAGTGCAGGTTTGATGATTTTGTTGCCCTTGGAAAAAAGTCCTTATTCTGATTTTCTTGCTACCCAGCTCAATGTGGCGATAGAGAGGGAAGTTTTGAACTCTGGCTGGATTCTCAAATGCTGGCTTGTGAACATTCTTTGTGGCCCAGACAACAAAGCTATTAAAATTATAAACAAACAGCTTTGGGATTAAGGCAGAAGAATTATCTGCGTCTTTAGAAGCCATTTGTCTCCTGCCTAGTTGACTGGAAGTGTCTGTGTGGTCTGAAGTAAATTTCTCAACGAGTGTTTCAGCAGCTCCACTCAAAGGCTTCAGCCTCTCCTGTAGGCATTTATAAGGAGACTGTAATTTACTGTAGTTTCCAAGAGCCAGCAGCTGCCTGCTTAGGTTCAATGAGAAACCAATTTCTTCTCCTGCACAGTGGCAAATCTAATACCCTGAGACTAGTAAGTGATGAGGGGGCAGCGAGGCAGAGGAAACTGAAGGAATTTGCCCAAAGTCGTTTTGCATATGAACAGTAACAACAGGCTAAGCACCTTGGCTCTTGACCTGCAACCTGGTGCTGTCATCCCTGTACTCAAGGTGCTTTCTGCTCCTGCCAGGATACGGTGCTGGGATTTGGAAGACATTGCATTACACTGTCTGGATCCAGGAATGGCTTTTTAAAAGCACAGCTGATCCTGGAGAAGAAATGTCAGTGTTAGAATTGACACCAACCACTAACTCTGATCCAGTGAAACAGTATCTAAGAAAATTTCAACCCCAGTGCTCAGTGATGACTGGATAATTCATCACTGCTTTATTTTGCATAGTCTTTCACACAGACTGAATCCCTCTATGTGTGCTTCAGAAAGTTAAATAACACACACATAATGACAGTTCAGGGGGAAAGAAAGAAAGAAAGGAGATAAAAACACGAGAAGAATCCTCTGAGGAGAACTGGGAAGTGACAGAGTTAATGAACCGAAGAGATTGGAGCAGGCTGTTTATCAGAAGGATTTGTAGAATTGTTTTCATCTCAACATAAATAAAAACCCAACATGTGATTGAGTTGTCATTCAGGATAAACTTGAGATAAAACCCCTCCTAACTGAGATTTTTTAAAACTTTTTTTTTGCTTTAGTATCTGCTTTTTTCCCAGCGAGGAGGGTTCCTAACCATCCCGGTGGGATGTGCTTTGCCTTTGCAGGTTCTGAGTCTGCTCCTCCGCGTGGCATCTTGGAGTTTCTAGCTGGCACCATTACCTCCAACGAGTGGAGTTCTCCCACCTCCCCTGAGGGGAGCAACGACTCGGGGGGCAGCGAGGCCTTGGACAAACCCATTGACAATGACGCCGAGGGCGTGTGGAGCCCCGACATCGAGCAGAGCTTCCAGGAAGCGCTAGCCATCTACCCACCATGCGGCCGCCGCAAGATCATCCTGTCAGACGAGGGCAAGATGTATGGTAAGGACAGAGAAGGGACACAGCACAGCCCTCCAGGCAGCCTGCCCTGGGCCCCAAATAATGCTCTGAGGGAATTCCCTTCTCTCTCGGGTGTTCCCAGGCTGGTACTGTTGGTTGCCTGGAGCTGTTGTACGTAGGAAAGTCATTGTGAAGATTTTGGCATTCACAAAGCAGAAAGAGTTACAGTTATCCTTTTCAGGGGACTATCCATGAGGTGGATCTCAGAGTTGAGCATGCTACTGAACTAATATTTATATATAAATACATATAATCTAATGGCTTCATGGTGTGACAAAGCCTACTTTCATGGTATCTCTTGCTGCTGTCTTCACTGCTCTTGTTGGAGATAAGAACAGGTAATGGTGCTACAGGACAGAAGTTCAGCTCCCAGCCCCCTAATAGCTCTGCTGCTGTGCAAACACCTGCACTTTGTTAACTAGCTATATTTTTCAGATCTTAAGGGCAGAAAGCTCTGTGTGCCCCTTTTCATTGCAGTTTGCCTTCCCATAGCCCTGGTACAAGTGTCTGCCACTTGTGGGCCCTTCTCATCTAGCTTACCAGATATTCAGCCCCCAATACAGAGAGGCTCTGGCTTGCAGCTGCAGCAGAAGTCAACTTTATACATGGCAAACGTGCTTTTGAAATGGATTTTTTGACCTTTCCACAGTTAAAATTTCTTTTGATTTTGTTAACAAAAACCTCATCTGGCCTGCATTCTCTAGCTGAGTATTGCAAGAAGCTATCTGATGTTTCTGTGACTAAAATGCACAGCAAAGGCTGAATACCCAGCATTTGGTTTTAAGTTCCAAGGTGGACAGTTGCTCAAAACATTAGCAAGGATCTTATGGAAGACAGCCCTCTTGCTACTCAGTAAGTGCTTGCTTTTTTTTCGCCCCCCATACATTGAAATCCGCCTCTTCACAGGCCCCATCATGGGATGCTCCGTGCATGCCCTGGAGCTATCTATGGAGCACTTCACAAGTCATTCTGCAGGTTTCTGTCCACCCATCGGGCCATTGTTCCCTGAGCAAGGGAATGGATTGCTCTGACTGTGGGAGTGTGGGTGGGGTCTCGTTTACATGGCCTTATCTATAGTGGATGGTTTTACTGGGTACACACATCATTGTACCTGGGAAGAGCAATACAGGTTGGGTAAGGCTGATCACCCTGAGGCTAATCTAGGGCCAGTATTCTTAGGCAGACATGAATTCCTGCTCTGTGCTGGTGCAGGCGTTTTTGTGGTTGTGCTATGGAACTAACTGGGGAATGGATCCAGTTTAAAACTAACACGGTCAGAAAGGGGAAAAGAAGTGAACTTTAATTTGGAACTGCCCAGCTGCTTGTGTGGTATTTAGAGAAAGGATGGTGAGATTAGGAATGAGCAGCCATGACTGAGGTTAAAGTGAGACTGCTTCTTTAGGGACTGATTCTTGCTTAAAATGTTACTCAGACTAAAATATTACTTAAGAATCCACCCCCTGGATATTAAGCATAAACTAGTGACATGCTCCTTGCTGTTCTATGTCTGCACTGCTTTTCATGGTGGGTGACTTTTAAAATTACTGGTAAAAAATTACAGTTGTATTTTAAGACTGTATTAATTTACTGAACATTTTGCACGGTCCCTGAAGTATTCCAGCTTTGGAGTGAATGTGTCAGAGCAGAGAGTGAAAAACAAGAAAAGAAATGAGGGCAAAAGTGAAGTGCAAAGGCTACAGAAATCAATGAGACTTAGCTGGGCCTGACTTAGCATGGATTGGTGTTAAGTGCAACACACCTAGCTGAGTGGGCTGGTGAACTGTAGAAGGTAAATAACCCTCTTGCAGGGTGAAAAGTTTAGGGCTCAGGGAGAAGAAACTAGGAGCTTTTCTGCAAGCCCTCCCCCACTGCTCCAAATGGGACAGTGTCCCTGCTTGCCTTCAGTGCACCTGTTCCTAGTGTGGATAGTTGGTTCAGTGTGCTCTTGACAGAACCCAGGCACTGATTTATGCCCTCCTATGCTTACTCGTCTCCAGGATCCAGGCCAAGGAAGTGGGGCCCTGTCTGGGATCTATAGAAAGATATGACCGGGCAGGGAGAATAAATATAGTCCCTGATTTCATCTTCAGTACTCACAAGCCAGCTTGTGGAACAGGGCAGGCTTGATGTGGAGCTGGCCCTGCTTCTGAAGGGATGGTTATTGATCCACCCTGGGACCAGCTTCCACAGAGCTTTCTGAACCAAAGGTGAGGTGTTACAGAGAGCTGTATATGCCCCTTTTCCTTGACAAAACTGGGACCATTTCACTGTTTCTCACTGAGAGGCTCGTGTGTACTACTGTTATGGGCCAGATGTTCCAGGTCTCAGAATCTCTCCTATGTGCAATTTATAGGCTTCTCATCTTTTGTGAGGCAACCTGTTGTCAGTTCAAGGTTGGCAGCTTTTAGCTGAAGTGTACTAAGGCAATATGAAGAATTTGTGCTGTTTCACTTGAATGCATTTTAAATTGTACAGAAAGGTGTGTTTTAGCCTCTACACAGTCCTCATGTTCATGTTTCCATTGCCTCTTCAAAGTTGGCTTGTTTACAGCTCTTCAGACAACACTCTGCTGATTGCTGAGTGAACACGATTCCATCTTCACACTAAAGTCAGCCAAGCTCTTCTCTGTACACTGATAATCTGTGTCTCGATTCCTTTGCTGCCCTCCCTTTCATTATCTTTTTCCATACTAGACATGCTCCATTGATTGCAGCACGGAGGCAGCATCCTGACTGAATAAGCTCATGCCACAGCCTGCTCTGGGTGCAGGCCCCCACTGGCCTTTCCAGCAGGCTTTGCTCACCACCTGCTTAAAGCACAAGCAGCTGTCTCGTGTGATATGGAATGCTGTCCTTTCTTCTAATCATTGTGTTGACATTGGAAGCATTGAGTCTGGGGCACTTTCTGATCTGGTGCCTTCTGGTACCACTAAGGTCTTGCAGAATGATTTTATGAGTGTTGCCTTCTAGAACACAGTGGGGGTACAGTATTACAAATGTGTCATTTATGTTTTCCAGTGATATTTTTCCGTGGGAGCAATCATATCTGTAGCCTTTGTACTAAATAAACTGTCACAGAATTAGGTGTTGGGTATCTCCTGACATCTTCAGTACTGATGTTGAGAAAGGAGAGGGAAAAAACTCAGTACCTTTGTGAGATTTGCATGGAGATGCTAAATAGACCAGGTCTCCCAACATTACTGAGAGCAGAGAAATAAGAAATAGTAGTTTGCAAAATTATACTTTTTTTGACATTACAAAAGAGACAATAAGATCTTGGAAAAAACAAATTACTACCTTAGCTGACAAGTGTTCCCTTCTACTGCAGAACCACCTGACTTGGAGCACCTTTTTGCAAGAGGAGCTAGAATTTGGTGGCAGTTTGTTAGATGGCTGTTCTGAAGGAGTCAGTAGTTCAGCAGCTGCTTTTCAAACAGCTCAGCCATTTCTGTGCTGAGCAGGGAGGGGCAGACAGCTGGGGGCAGTCATCCATCTCCCAGGCTGGTGCCATCTGTTTGTGAGTTGCTGATAGGAAATACTTAGAGATGTCCAAAGCTTAGAGGCTAAATGATAGAAGAAGGACAGTCAACCATGTTACTAGTTAAAACTTGGAGGATGGAAGTGGACTACAGAGTCTTGCTTTTACAGCATGACTTAAGATGGGATGAAAGGTCAGTCTGATGCTAAAAGCTACCAGGTCACGGGTGGTGCCTCCCACCCTTATTCTGAAATCACTAGGTAATTTTGCAGGATAATGGCTTTATCTCAAAGGGATAAGTTATCATTTCATGTTTTCTCCAACCTCGAAGAGTCACCAAAAGTAGAACTGAAAAGCAAACACATAAATCCAAAGAAGCATAAAACATACACTGCCTGTCCCAGTTCATAAACTTCTTCTTGTGGGGAGGGAGGAGCATGGTTGTTATTTAAAATATGGAAACCTTCAAGGTGACAGTCTTCAAATTGACAGCTTTCCTCCATATTGCAGTTTAGCATGTCATTTGATGATGTTCCAATCAAAGCTATTGAAACATGCTGAGAATGTGCTCAGTTGACACTGAACTGAATGTTCCAGGTAATTGCAAAATTTGTATTTCAGCTGTGATACCCCTCAGAGAGACAATTCTGAAGTTCTATCTTCCACTATTATGACCTTGTGAACTCTAGAACAGCTTTTTATTCCATGATTTTGGAAAAATAAGGAATCTTGTATTTCAAACACTAGAAGATAGACAAAATTTGGATTCATGGACAATTGGTAAGGATGCAGACTTTGTCCTCCCCTCTTGTGGTAGGTGTAATGTTTTTGGAGTTGGTTAATAATGAGGTTTTGTTTCACTCAGTCATCTTTCAACTTTGTTTTTGTGTGGCTCTGGTTCTTTGTTGTTGACTAGATGAAGCCAGACTTCTGGAGATATTACCAGCAGATCAAAGTTCTGCTGGAGTTTGTAATGCTTTTCCTTCCATCTCCTTTGTGTAAGCCAAGTTTATGGTTCTTTGTGTTAAGATGTATGTCAATTTAACTGGTGTTTTCTCTATGCAAGCATAAAAATGAAATATTTGCGTGAATTCCAAGCATTTCCTGAATATTGAGAAATTTGCCACTTTTGAAATACCAACCCACCAGGAATCCTCTTGCAGTTAACAGTACTTGCTGTGGCATCTTTCCTTGACATGCTTAGTACTGAACATAAATATAGTAACTATCTTATTGTGTACTAAATGTTATCAAAATTATTGTGATTCCTTTAGTGGGGGCTTCATTCTGTTGG
Source organism: Illadopsis cleaveri (assembly GCA_013399915.1). Classification (NCBI taxonomy): domain Eukaryota; kingdom Metazoa; phylum Chordata; class Aves; order Passeriformes; family Timaliidae; genus Illadopsis; species Illadopsis cleaveri. The sequence continues at coordinate 243,765 of VXBB01009307.1, read as the reverse complement.
TTCAATAAAGGACATATATTTTTCCTGTCCCTTTTGATTTTTATCAGCTTTGAAATCCCATATTTATCTGTCAGGCTTAAAACCAAGTGAGCTGTGTAGTTCTATGTTTTTCCCATTGTATATGTCTACAGCCACAGAGTTTTCTTCATGTTTAAATGACTTCCTTCATCGGCAACATTGCGTTACCTTATTGTTCTTCCTCTGACTTTTTCATTTTTAAATTTCAAATTTTTAGTAATTCTTCAAGATAGAGTTGATTTGTAGTGATATGTTGTCAGAAAGGCACTTGGTTTGGTTTGGTTTTTTTTNTAGGCAACACATCCAGTTTAATTGACTTCTAATTTAGTAGGCCAGCTTTATGTTTTGTAGGTGTAACCACCTTTTAACTGAGAGACTGTTTATATTTCATTTTTCAGCCTTTTCTCTTGTTGCATGTTATTGTTTTGCTTCCGCTCTTCTTCTGGATAACTTTACACATTTCCAGTGGTTTTCTGAAAAGTTTAGTTTTTAAAAGCCTTAGTGTTCTTTTACATTTCAAAACCCACGTCTTTCTTTCACAAGAACTGATAGTATTGGATTCAATACTATCAGTTGCTAACTTGCTCTTACCAAATTGTCATTAATACTTAAAAATTCAGATTGAATTCAAAATCTGAGAACAAAAACCAGACATTGAATTAATAGTGCCCAGTGACTTGGGTTTCTTCTCTCTTTAAAACAAGTGCATGTAAAGTTATTTTCTGGACAGGTTTCTGCAAACATGTTACCAGAAAGATCTTAAAAACATGGAGTGAATTCTGAGAAGAGCAAGCATACCAGACTTAACATTGAGCTCTGGGAGTTGAAGGGACTGATTTAGGAGGAAAGATTAAAGTAGCTAAATATACATAGCTTGGCTAAGTGATGACTGAAAGGTGGAGGGTGGGGGGGACACATAATAACAGTCTAAAAATATTTGAAGGGTGTTAACATTTAGGAGGGAGAGGGATTTTATGTGGAACATGTGAGCATGACTAGGATTAATGGGGGAGAAAGGGAGAATATAGGATGGACATCAGCAAAAGCTTCAGGACAGCATGGTGCTCAGTGCTGAGGGATCTCTCTCCTCTGAAGAGCTATAATGGAAGTGCTGTTGTTTGAGACTTTTAAAATTGTATCAGACAAAACTATAAGGACTGTATTTGTAAAACTAGTCCTAAAGAATGGCGTGTGTGCATGTGCGCACGTGTATCTGTATTTCACATGAATGAGAGAGGAGGATTCCAGATGGGAAGTGCTATGGTTTTGCACAGGAAACAGGAGAACAGTGGGTTAGGTGGCTTTACACTGTAAATGTCTGCATTTTTTTGTAAATTGTTAGTATTGTGATTCATACTACCTGTGGTTTTGTGACATGAGCAGGTTTATTTAACTGATTGACTGACAGAAGGAGCCCTTCCTTGGGTCTGGAACAAAAAGAGCAGATTTCTAGGTAAATTCCAGGAGTGCTTTCTCAGAGTTTGTCTTCTGTCAGTTAGCCAAACATTGAGTGGAGAAGAATGGCAATATTTCTCGAGAAAGGGTGTGCATATACATAAGAGGGAGCTGAGTCAATCTGCAGATTGTGTGGAGAAAAATGGACTAGGAAAAATAGAACTCCCTCCCAAGTAAGAAAAACCTATCATGTGAACTTTCTTTTTACGTCTCTTTCTTAAGCAAGACTAGTGTGAGACAACATAACCTTTCCATTTTCTAGTGCCTGAAGTGAAGGGTAGCTGCTTGTTCAAAAGAAACCAGTATGACAGCTAAAAGAACAAGCAGTATTCTCATTCATGTAGGATCCAGCTAATGAGCACAGGAGAGAACTAGGGCTGTCTATTGGTTTAAACAGTTGCTCATTAGCTAATCCATAACAAACCCTGTATTGTCTGTGTGTGGCGAAGGTCTGGGCAGCAAAACTGGGAAGGCTGTGTGCAGTTTGTGCCCAGACAGATGGTCTTGTAAATCTGTTGGTCACTGGCAGAGCTGACTGAAACCTCTGGGGCCTGGGTACACCTGCTGCTGAAGGGTGCATAGCCAGCAGCTGTTGCTCATTGCTGTCACCTTGAACTTGTGACCTGTCTTCTGGGTACTCCTTCACATTCTCAGTCTCACTCCATGCACAGAAACAGCCAGAGTTTATGGTCTGTCTCTGGCTTCTTGAACAGGAAATGACACCGTTTTCATGTAAATGCCTTTAGAATCACTCTTCTTTCCTCTTGGGTTTGATTTGTACAGTAGTTGCAAATGCCTTTCCAGGAGCTTTGGTCTGAGTCTGTGGGCAGGAGTGCAAGGAATGTAACCAATAGCAATGCCCAGGCTGTTGACTGCAAGTGCTGCAGACACAGGTCTGTTTGTAAGCACGGCAGTGTTGCAGGGAAACACACGAGCACATGTGGCATTCAGTTCAGTGTTGCTTTCAACCCTGACAGGGGATTAGGAGCATTCCTGCATATAAACACAGCATCATCATCTTTGGTTGTAGAATCATAGAAAATGGTGCTGGGAAAGACCTTCAAAACTCGTCTCATCTGCTCCTGGGCCCAGAGGCAAAGCCAGCTGTACTTGAGATGTTTACTTTTGATCCCTTATTGCTAAAGTTGTGGGAAAGTGATTTGACAAATCTAGACATAGAAGCCTTCACATAGAAGGTAGCTGAAGCACCTAGATATGTGCAAATTTCCTTCTGGATCCATGTGCATTTTTAGGCATCTCTGCAACTTAAATTGTTTTGTCATCCTCATGTTCCCCCTCTCCTGCCTTGGTCTCCTGCATGGTTGCCCAGTTATCTATCACACTCACACTGTAAACTCAGTCAGGAAATAGGTACTTAAAGAATCTGGAACAGAATTGTGCCAGTGTTAGAAGAAAGAGAGCATGGTGGGGAGGAAAAGGGAATATCACAAGCCATTGTAAGGAATTTTCATGATCTTGGCAGAATTCAGCTAGAATTCAGACAAGTCCCTGGGTGGCTGTACAATTATTTAATCTGTGTTTCTGCTAGGTTTTTCTGTTCACATTCTCTTTTCACCTTTAATACTCTTGATAATGTTGGGATGGTGTGGAACGGTTGTGTTGACACCAAGAGTAATTTCCTTCAGAAATGGTGAGATGACCCTGCAGTTCACAGCAGAAGAAAAGAGGGAGTTGCCACTCCTCTTTCCTTGTTCCCCTGCTCTGCTTCCAGTTTTGTGCTTCTGTTCTTTGGGCAAACTTCAGTTTCCAGCAGACTCCTTGTTAGATTGCTAAACTGATAGCAAACTATGTTGGCAAAATAAGCTGGACAGATTTCTGGCATATTAGAGTTGAACTGACCCATGGAATAGTTTGATGAGAGGGAGGGAAGGGGAAAGGCAACCATGTTTTTCAGGAATGTCCAGGCATTTTTTTAAGCTGAATCTATAATTTAATGGCTTAAAGTGATGACAAGCAATGACTGCACTGTAAATCATGAGCCATGAACTGAAGTTGAGTGGTGGCAGCCATTCCACTTTAAAAATCAGTATTCATTTATTCACAAAATGCAGGAACAGTCTCTGGGTTCTTTTGTTCTCCTTGAGACTGCTGTGTAATTCTCAATCATTTGGCTGAGACTGGGTCATGGTGTTGTCTTAGGTGCTAAGTGAAGCAGCCATGACTCCTCAGAGGACTGAGCCAGACCAGACCAGCTGCCCTGAGAACTACTTGGTCTGTGCTGGTCATGCAGCAAGTGACTGCACAGATCTCACAGCCCCCCTTCAGTTCTGGTTTCTGTTGTAGCCGAAGCTTTGAGTGCTTGGTCAGCCTGTCACTAGGCACACGCACCAAATCAGCACTTGGGGCAGAAATCTGCCAGAAACTCTGTACTGTTGGTGCTGGCAGGGGCAGCTGACCACAAAATCAGTAGAAAGGCTAAAGCTTTTGTTATTCCTTAAGACAACTTCACTGAGAATTGCTTTCAGATGCCTCGCAGATATTAGAAGTACTGAAATGAGCAGACATTTATTGATCTAAGAGGGATTTAGCAGATGTCCAGATCGGTAATGTAGAACCTGGACCGATGGTAGCTGGAAAATGCTGTTACAGTTAAATAATGGTTTCAATGGTACCCTCAATAGTCAAGTTTCTCTGAACCTGGGACTTGGTGAGTAAGGTGTCTTTGTGCCTCAATAAGGTCGTTCTCAGGTGTCCCAAGAGACTGAAAGCTGTTAGTTTGACATGCCTTTCCATGCAGGATTGTTATTGGCTCTTTCAGGTGTTATCTGATACACTCCTGGCATATGAAGGACTCATGTTACTATATGCAGCTGCTTTGGTGTGATTGTGGGATTTCCCAGCCAAACTGAATCTAAACATTTTCTGTAGTATTCTTATCAGTCTTAACCCTGGGAAGTACCAGAACAAGTCCCAACTCTGCTCCTTTTGCAGCCCTTAACGTCTATGTGGAAGAGTACTTATTGGATGGATTAATTTACATTTCTGTGGCCTGAGGCAATAATGTGGGAAAACACAGCTGATGAGGACATTCAATTTATGCACTGAAAAGCACTACTCAAGACTGAGGTGTGGTGAAGAGCTGCATAGCCTGGAGCTTCCCATTAGGCTGATGGGGGGGAGGGACTTCTGCCCGCATACATTGTTGTACCTTAGAAAATGCTCATCTTTACAAGGAATAACTCCACTTGCCCTTGGGGCAGTAATTACAAGGCAGTTTAACGCTGTTTAGCCTTTAGACAAATGATGCAAGCACAGGAAGTGCCTTGCCCATTTTTTTACCAGCCTGTTTGTGTGTGAGGGTTAGGTGGAGTACAGTTCCAGGCTACAGTTTCTCTGGTGGCAAAACTGGTTTAAGAAGTTCTACATGGATTCTTCCTGTTCTCTTTGCTGTGCCACTGCCGTGGTTAATGCGACCACAAAATGAACTAGTTCACCAATCCAGTTAAAAATAGGCTGATGGGGGGAAAAACAAAACAAAATCAACAACAAAATCCAAATGGGGACAGGGAGTTTTATTTTTTAATTATTGGTAATTTGAGTGGTGCATGTCATTCTTTCCTCCCCTGTCCCGCTCCCCTTTTCCCATCGATTTACTGGTACACCTACACACAGGAGTTGATGGAATGTTGCAGGAGGAGGAATGACCAGCTAAGAAGAGGGAAAACTCTTCAGATAGTTCTAACTACACCCATGGTGATTGACTTTTCATTTATCTCCAGTACTTGTTTGGAACCAATTAAAGGCTTCCCCAAAGCTGCAGGGTCTGTAGTTATTATCCCACTGTTCTTTGTGAAGCATCTTAAACTGACCATCAAGAAACAGCAGTTTCTAAATGGTGGTAGCACTGTTTGTGTTTCTGGCTGTGAATTTAGGCTGTGCAGTGGCAAAGGAGAGGAGTAAACACCTTTCCAGCAAAAGACCTTTTACACAAGAGAGGGTTTCAGTGTTTAGACCAGTTAGTAAATGAGACAACTGAGTTTTATAACCTCAGACAGATGAATCACCTGACTGCCATGTGAGGGGATTGACTGGTGTATTCTGCCCAGCAAATAAAGCTTTGAATTTGTCATTTCAGAAGAGGGAGGAGTTCAGAACTTGCACAGTCAAATGATGAAAACAGGTATTTTGAGGAAGAGCTGACTGTGATGGTGTTAATTCCTTCAATGTTGTGTTTTCAGGCTTTGACCATTTTGATAGTTTTCAGAAGTACTGGCTTATCCTTCTTTTCTTTATTTCAAAATCCCCTTAATGTAGAGACTGCATGAAGCCCGAGAATCTTCATGTGGAAGGTTAATCCTGAGAGAATTCAAGCAGGGAATAAGTGATTAGAGTGAGGAAATTTTCTTCTCCCAGCTGAATATAAAATTCACTAGTGTGTGTAACTCTGCTATGAAAACTTGAACCTGACTATTGAACTTCTGCTCTGGTGAGGTCAAAGATGTCTTCATAGGGTGGGTCAGTGCCATAAAATGCAATATGGTTTTCCATGGTCATGGGAAATGATCACAGTATGATGGTCATATTGGTGTATTAAGTTCCATTATTGCCTCCTGAGCAGAGGAACCAAACAAAATCTTCTCAACAAGGCTTTGGTGGGAAAACATGATTTGTGATGAAAAGGAAGTCTTAATAGAGGTAGCATTAAAACTAGGTTGTATTAGTAAAGGTTGGATGCCTGTGCATCTTGATAACCATCAAAAGGCAAAAATGTGGTTTTTGACACGTGTAGCCCTATTTCTGGAAGAGCTGATGTCCAGGAAAGCATTTAGCATAGCTGGGAGGAGGAAGCAGTGGAATGAGAGATGGGAAGTAAGGCTGTGCAGGGAGCTATGGATGGGGCAGACCCCAGTGGCAGTTAGTCCCATATGGACATGCAACCACACACTGCTTTTGTCTAAAAAGTGTCTTTCTGGTAAGACTTGGCTGGCAGTTAGTTTTGCTTTGTATGCACAGAGAAACACTGACATTTGGTAGACAGATGAGGTGTCCTTACCTTCCTTCTTTTGTCTAGATTTATTTGTCTGATGCACACAGTTCATTATGGTTATGCTGATTGTAACCAACAGTTGATTAAATAAGTTCAAGGAGATAGCCAGGTCCCAGGAGAGATCATTAAGTGACACAAAGAGATTGAAATGAGAGTTGAGATGGCTTTCTTGACCTTGCTTTGATAAACCTTCCACTGGATACAGCTGGATAGTTGCTTCCCTTATAGAACTACTTCTAATTAGTTGTAAATGTTTGCTTTGGGTGCAGAAAGATACAGAATCTGCCAAGAAACAGGCACTTCCATGACATTTCCCTTTGAAAGGATTGTGCAGAAATCACTGAATTCTTTGATCTCACTTTCTTTGGCAACAGGAGTGTGAGGAAGAGATACTGCTTACAAGAGGCAGAAAAATTAATAAAACTTTACCAACAGAAAGCCAGCATGAAGCTTTGAGGTAGGACTGGAAAATGCTTTCTGTGGTGATGGGAATTCCCTTCGATTATCTCTCTTCTTTACAGGAAGACACTTCTCTGCAGTTATATTCAAAGGTGCACAAGTGTAGAATGGAGAATCCAAAAGCCTCCTTATCCACTTCTCTTAGCAACTCCTTCCTGCATAACCATTGAATGCAACATTTTGCAGTTTAATGTAAGAAAGAATGGGAGCCAAATTGTTGTTCTTGGAAATTTATCTGTGAAGAATGAGAGGTAAAGAACATAAAGTATCTCTTGACTACCATTTTTCGTGCCATGCTTCCGCAGGGGAGGCTCCATGAAGGGAGGATAAAGGTGCTGTGCCACGGTTGGAATGTTGGCCGGAGCTCTGTGAAACCCAACGCGCGGTTTCGACAGAGGAGTCACAACTGTTGGCAGGTTCTGGTGACCATGGCAGACCTCAGCGGGAGTTATTCTAAGAACACAACATATGATCAGGTTACTGAGGGACACTTTACATGGCTCTAAAAAATGAACCATCTGACGGTTTATGACAGCTCTGCCTGTTCCAGCCAAGTGAGGAGTGCTGGTCTTTGCTGACCCTGCAGCCAGGGTTGTGAAACAAAGAAGGTGCCTTCCAGAGCCTGTGAGCCCACAGACTTCCAGCCATATAATATCTGCTTACATCTAGCTATTGATAAGAAACACAAAAGACATTTAGGACTTGCTTCTCTTGCCGTTTTGATTCATGGTAATTTAATAACGCATTGCTGCAGTTTACTGGGCTTGGCAATTTACATAGTTCTATATTTAGTAATGCCTGTGATGAATGTCTTGGTAGAGTGAACTGTTTGTTTGTTGGTGGGGTT
>VXBB01009307.1:185119-232367 GCA_013399915.1 Illadopsis cleaveri | reverse complement strand
ATTTTTCCTGGCTTCTTGCTGGACTTGCTTCAGTATGTTCACACCTTTCTCATGCTGAGGAGGCCAGAACTAGACTCAGTACTCCACATGTTGCCTCAGTTGCGCTGAGTGGAGCTGAAGGATCACTTCCCTGGACCTGTTGGCAACTGGGATTTGCCAAAAGGGTGCATTGCTGCTTCACTGTCAGTTGATTGTCAACTGAGACCCCATCCATCCATTCAGCCAATGTCGGAGTCCAGGGCATCCCTTTGGATGACCTGGGACCTGAGAAAGGGAGTTTGAACCCTGGACAGGGGGGGGTGGAGNGTGAAAATAGTAGTTTAGCACAGCACGGGGTGAAAAATTCTGCAGTTTAGGAATTCTTAGAATAGAGATGAATGGGGGACAAGATGGAGGATTTAGGGTGTTGCCCGAAGTTCCTGTCCTTCTTCCTCGTCCTCCATCTTCTGGGGTGGTAATGACACAAAGTAGTTCTAGGCGATTGGATTAAGGTGGAAATAACTCTTTTAGTATAAGTATCACACATTGGCACAAAAATAGTAAATAGTGAGTACGTAGTTATCTGTATAAGAACCAAGCAACGCCCCATCGGTGGACAGTTGCGTTGTGTCCCAGCCGCTGTCCGGACCTCGGCTGGGTGCAGAGAAAATTCTGAGACACCAACTAATAAACAGCACAAGAAACATGAAAACAAGGCCTTGAAGGACTCCGCTTTTTTCTTGCGACGCGGCTCAGGGCTTTTAGAGGGCCAAGGACTTTTAACAACTTGAATCTTGGTGAGAAACCAAACTGAGAAGCCAATTTTCATCAAGCCCCTTGCCCAGTTATCTAGACCAAACTTTATCAGTTTGCCTATGGGAATGTTACAGGAGACTGCTCCTAAAACTCTGACTTCTACCATGTGCACTAATAAGTTTTTCTCTAAAAAAGAAAGGAGTGTGACAGAATCATCCTGCTGCTGATCTCTGTAGACACACAATGGAATTATCTATCTTTTTCTCTGGGGTCATTGCTTTCTAAACCTGTGTTTGCCTTATTTCTCTGTTCCAGGCCGAAATGAGTTGATTGCCCGCTATATTAAGCTGAGAACAGGGAAAACACGCACAAGGAAACAGGTAAGTGTACAGTTTTCCCTGTGAGGATTAGCTTCTTTGGACCTTTACAGATTATGAGGGCTAATGAGAACAAATTTCTTGCTGTTCACTTGTTGGTAGTTCCTGACTTTGCTGGAAGGAGGTTGTGCTGAGCTGGTTAAATAAGAATGGCAGGAAGAGTCAGCTCAGGCATTTTACAGGAGGATTATAATGCTCATGTCTGCCAATCATATCGTGACCCACAAAATTTTCTACTGTTAAATAGCATGATTTTATTTGCTTGGCCTACTGATGAGTGTTTCAGGGACCACCAGTGATCCTCTGCATGAAGATTCCTTGTTCAGCCCAAACAGAGACGACAGCAATGATGATTTTGAAAATACCTGGCGCACGAGATGAAAAAGGAATCTTTGTAATTTGGGAATGAATATCCAGGCTATGCTGGATAAAGCACTGAGCAGTCTAGACCTGCCTTAGATGGCCCATCTTTGCTGGCCCTCCACCCCATTTCATGGTACCAGAGTTATGTTCAGAAAGGCAGCTCATTGTTACGCTCAATCCTTCCTACCCCTAACCCTAAATAACTGCCTAAAGTATGTTTACTTCTACAAGAGGCTACCAAATATTCCTCTGGAATGAACATGGAATTTTGTCTTTCAATGCAGGTATCTAGTCACATCCAGGTCCTGGCAAGGCGGAAAGCCAGAGAGATCCAAGCCAAGCTCAAGGTATGATGGATATCCCTTAACATATCACACAAGCTCCCCCAAGTCAGCTATTCCCTCTTTGAATAGCCTTAAAAAAGCCTGAGATTAGTCACTGAGCTGTAGTAAGCTGGAAAGGAAAAGGTTCTTCCCAGGAAATGTTGTGCAAACATTCATTATTGTTGAAGCACTGTGACGTCTGGAGCAATTCTATTTAAAGAATAAAGAAACAATAACTTTTCAAATTTCATGTGTCTTATTTCTACCTCCGGTTTATGGTCTTGTCATTCAAATCTGAAAGACCCTTAGACTTAGGAGTGTGCAGAGAGAGTTTACCTGAGAAGGAAAGATTTATGGTTACAAATGCTGACCAGTAAGCAGGCACTGTTGTGGTGGCCTTGGGAAAAGGTGGCCTTACAGTTACTAGAGCACCAGCTCCACCTCTGCTAGAGGTGGTGATGTGGAGTTGTCCACAGAGAGGAAGCAATAAAGCCAGCTGGCATCTTCTCAGGTAAAATGGTGCCAACTGAATAGACTTTGCTCCTTGATTAATTCAGGCCTGATTTGAAGAGGCCAGAGCTAATGAGAAAGAGAAAACGGTTGGATACTTGCTTGAGAAAAGCTGTGTTTTCTTTTCCATAGGAAAAGCTCCAAGATCACCCTAATGAACCTCTTGACATTTATTTCCACTCAGATTTGATGCAGGGAAATGGTTTATGAGCTCAGACTGAATTGCCAGAAATGCTGAGAAGGTCAAGTTTGTATGTGACAATTGCAGAAGAGGGTGTCTGTCCCCTGTTAGAATGTGAGCTATCCAGAAAGGGCTGGCTGAGCAGGATGTGAGGTCTGGGCCTTGTTATGGTTCACTGAGACAGCCTGAGAAGGAAGGTGAATGCTGACCTTTCTGTTTGGTATGGCCATAAGTAATCTGTAAGGAAGAGAGTTTGCTTCCCTGATCTTCCATGCTTCAGGTGACAATAACTGTGACAGCCCAGTCCGTCCCTGACTGCTGAGGGATGGCTGGTAGCATGTGCTTCCTCTTGGCTGCCTGGGCAGCTCCTCCCTGGGCATCAGGGCAACTGGACTGTCCTGTGTGTGAGCTGTTGGCACGCAGTGTTGCCCAGTGCTGATGTGCATGCAGCTCTATTGCAAGCAGTGATTGCCTCTAAGCCATGACAGCACTCCCCCCGCCCCACATCCCAGCCCCATTTTAAAAAGCTGTGCTGTGTCTTTTATTAGCCTGTTGTGTTTCCAGCTGCTCTGATAAAGAGAAGGAGGCACAAATTACAGCTATCTAATTCAGTACACCCAGGTAGGGCTGCCTAAGCTTGAAACCTGTGGTGCTGTTAAGTGGTCAGTTCAGGTGGAGGCCTGCTGGAGAGGCAAGTTAGAGTGAGCAGGAAACAACAACTGCCCGGGGTGTTAAAAGCCTCACTGCTGCTTACACCTGTAACCTTGATTCTGCTCCTTGTGTGTCACAGCTCTGGGCTTGGGCATGATTGAAAAGCCAGTCAGCCGAGCCTGTTTCCACTTAGCTCACAGGAGCTGGTCGGTTTTGCTCTCAGGGAATGAAGGTGTCTCGGGGAGTTCCATGGAGCCATTGGCTGCTGTCCTTTTACACACCCAGGCCATGCTGGGAGCTCTGCCCAGCTGCCTGCAGAGACCCCTTCCCCAGGACCAGGCTGTTCCTTTCTGCCTGCAGTGGCAAGTCGGGAGCACTGATTCAACTCATTTACTTCTTTGCTTTTGCTGGCCATGCCCACAGAGCAAGGAAATGAAATCACAGAGGCTGCTGCCCTTCCTCCAAGGTCCTGCTGACAGCTGTGTGTTCTCCTATCGCTGTTCATTTTCCGTAGCAAGTGCACATTTTCGTGTTTATATCCTAGCAATCAGAGCAACTATGTGACTTTTCAGAGCAGTCACTGCAGTGCTGTCATTTCCACACAAACTGGAGTGTCTTTTTAAAGTGTGCATTGTATCTGTAACGGATTAGAAATAGGGTAAAACTTGAAGAAAAAAATCTGCTCCCAAAAGTCAGTAGTTTTTCCAATGTCTGGGTGGCTAATAGATACCATCTACACTAAGGAAAAAAGTGGGAAATCCTGGTGATGTGGTGGCATTATCATCATCATAATCACCATCATCATTATTATGTGTTTTAAGAATAATAAAAAAAAGTACAAACATTGCAAATGTTCGGTAAAAAGTTTTTATCGCTCCTTTTTCCTTTTTTTTTTTTTTTTTAAATACTGGAAAACACTTGAAATGAGTACAGAAATGTTAGCTGAAACAAAAAGGAGATGTCTTTTCTAAAAACATGCTCTTTCCAGCAGTCTGTCAAGTATTTAAACAAAACAAAAACACAGCAGAGGTTAATAGGTAAAATACTACCCTTCCCTAATTATCTCACATTTTCTTTAAACTTTTAATTCCTCCACAAGTAAATGCATCTTCCCCATAAACTCATGTATAAACTCAGGTAGACAAATACAATTTTTCCAGTGAGAAAGTAAAGGAAGGAAAAAAATCCTTTTCTGTAATAGCAGATGGGAAATAGTCCTTATATAATAGTCCCTAATTATCTCACATTTTCTTTAAACTTTTAATTCCTCCACAAGTAAATGCATCTTCCCCATAAACTCATGTATAAACTCAGGTAGACAAATACAATTTTTCCAGTGAGAAAGTAAAGGAAGGAAAAAAATCCTTTTCTGTAATAGCAGATGGGAAATAGTCCTTATATATATTAGAAAAAAAACAGAAAATAATAATTTCCCTTAAAACAATGTAGGTAATCCCTCAATTACTCCCTAAGGCATAATTTAAACTGGATTCTGAAAACATTTCCCATAGCTTTGGAGAATATTAGGAACTTTCTCAGCATTTAAAATGTTTCCCTTCTATTCACTTAAATGGTACTAACAGGAGTCACAGATGGTCTAAAAAAGAAGAGGTGTATGTTTTGCCCATTTCTACTGATCATTCCACTTGAACATTAACATTCATTATTGAGATTTTTGAGGATGACTCCTCCACTTATTTTTGTTAGACACATTAGGATATTTGGGCTTTGAAATTTAGAAAACTTTAGATAAGTTGGAGGGGTTGGAAAGAATGGAGGCCCAAGGGTGAGAACTTACTGCAGTTCAGTGAATGCAAGTGGGAAGTGAGAATTCCTGAAGAAGACAGCAAGGGCTGTTGTACCTCTTTCAGCAGTTTCTTCAAGCTATGAATTAATCTGTGAGATTTCTATGGTAATTATGACACAGATAAATGTGGAATGCTTGAAGGATGAAGATTAATTCTGGGGCATGTAGGAGGAAAGGCAGAATGTGGGAAAGTGCTTCTGTTTGCCTATTTATTCCTTGAAAGAAGAAATGAAGAATGCTGTTTGTTTTATACATACCTCAGACCCACTAATTGTGGCACTGTCATTGCCTGTAAATGTGTGTAAATCTACACAATCTACTGTCATTGCCTCTATATGTGTGTATTTGCCTGTTAAAATACAAAAAGGAATGTCCCTGCATATGTGCCCTGGAGATTATGAAAGTTTCAAGTTTCCCTGAAGATGGGGATAAAATGATAAACTCTACCTGAGACTAATGCAGTCCTAAGTTGAGGCAGTTGTTTTTGCAGTGATGATGGCAATCTCTTTATGTGACCTTTTCCTCAGAGAGTTTTTTTTGTAATCAAGAATCTTTCTTTGAATATTCTTACCAATTATTGAAACACAAGAATCAGCTAGGGGTGTACTTTCCACAACAAAACTTTTCAGCTGTGTGGTTGAAAGCCCTCAGACAGAAAGGATAAATGGTTAGGAGTCTTTAAACCAGCATTTCAGAAGGCATGATTATTCACATCTGAAGCTATAGTAATGAGTGACAGCCTTACAGCTTTAAAGAGTTCTTAGGACAGTTATTGGTGAATTTGCTGGCCAGAATTTCAGACATGCTTGTTCCTGGCAGAGAAGCTGATGAGAGTTCTGGTTATAGAGCATTAGAGCTGGCAACTTGTTAATCATTATAATAATCCTGTTTTTTCTGTTTCTACTCTTGCTCATAGGACCAGGCAGCTAAAGATAAAGCCATGCAGAGTATGGCTACAATGTCATCTGCCCAGATTATCTCTGCAACTGCCTTCCATAGTAAAATGGCCTTGCCTGGTCTCCCACGACCAGCCTACCCTGCTGTTTCTGGGGTGAGTGGATGAGTGCCTTGGTGGAGTTTTGAGAAGACACTCCAGTATTTGAAAGGATGTTGGGACCTGCTCAGGAAAATCCTGAGAACTGAGACAGAATGGCATTTGTCTCTGTAGAATAAATCTGTCATGTGGCTTCAACAATTTTGTCCAATTCTTTGCTCACACTGATGTAAAACAATAGAGCTTTACTATGTATATTTTTTTAATGATACAAGGGAGAGAAGAATTAGTACCTTTGGATTTTCATTTGTCTGAAATGTTTTTAAGTATCTGTATCATTTTCTTAGTCCAGCATCTTTTTGGAATAAATCTGTTTGGGCCATTCTGACCCTTTCTCAAGTTTATATTTTCCAATCTTATTCTCAGCACTTTAATCAGATGGCCCTTACATAAAATCCTTAATAGAGAAGGTCTGTCAGCATCCCTGTACCTATGAGTTGTGTCTAGTGAGCATTTGCTGAGCATTGATTTCTGCCAAAAAAACTCCCGTGGAACTTTCCTGGGGAAAATGGTCCTTTCAAGAGAGTGAGCATCATAAAAGCTTTGGAGACAGAGGCATAAGGTGCATGCATATTACTTAACATTAAAGATCACTTTCGGGTCAATTTCTTGCATGTCAGTAGTAGAAGTGTGTAGAATGAAAAAAAAGGATTAGTCAGCACCTCCACAAGAATGAAACCATGAGTGTAGAAAGAAGAGAGAACTCATTCACATCTTTAAAGGTCTGTGAACCTGCAGTCTGTTTCCTCAGAAAAGAGCAAGCCTTCCTTTTCATCTCTGCCCTAATTAGGAGTGGTGACTTTTGCCTATGTGTTGTTCTCTTGCAGTTTTGGCAAGGACCATTGCCAGGCCAAGCTGGATCTTCCCAGGAGTAAGTACTCCTTCATTTGAGCATCCAAAGCAGGTGCTTGTGCTGCTTTCTCTGCTGCCTGAGGAACACCATTAGCTATTACAAGATCTGTGAAATGCTGAGACATTAATGTTTCTTACAGTAGTGTTAAAATGGAGCTGAGCTCTCCTGAAAGCTGTGTTTACTTGTGCGTGTTGAATGTCTCTGAATTTGGGCTTTAAAGTCTGAGAGGCATCCAGCCCAGACCTATATCCACTTGCATAGATATAAAACTACTTGTAGTAGAAAGGAAAGGATAAATAAATGGGCACCAGTGTATTAAGAGGCTGATAGGGATCTCAGAAAAACAAATCTTGAGGGAGGGCCTGCTGAACACCTGCAGGGAAATCTTAATCTGTCCAGTCCTGGCTCCTTACTGCTTTCTGAGTCTTTGCCCATGACCCTTTCTTGCCCACACAGAAAGATGATTTCCAAAAGACACTTGTTCCACTTTCTCCCTGGGGAGAAGTATTTGATCTAATCTGTGCAAACAGTTGGTGAAGCATAGTTTGGTTTGGTTGGTTTTTTTTAACCACCTCTCTTTGTGTACTTCTGTAGCGTGAAACCTTTTTCTCAACAACCTTATGCTGTACAGCCTCCACTTCCAATACCAGGTAGGTAAGGAAATGTAGTTCCTTCCTTTGAAATTGTATTCCAACTTCAAAAACAGCCAGCACTCTAAAAATCTTGAAAGTTAGTTAAAAACCCCAAACCTATTGAAACATTTCAATGAGTCAATTTTTATGTGATTTCCTCTTATTACCTGTTCTCACATCCTTTTACTGAGAGAGCTGAAGCTTTTAAAGTTTGCTTTATTTTACAGAACTTTTCTTCCTGTTTTATATTCGTTGTGTTGGGGTTTTTTCCTCCTGGCTCAGCAGAAAAGAAAAGTTTACATATCTCTACTGGTCTTCCACCATGCTTCATGCTCTAGAACACTGTTCTCTGTCATAACATGGTTACGTTCCTAATTTCTCATTAAGTGGAATAACAAATGTCTTTTCCTTCTCAGCTTCCCCATTTTAAAAGACTAATGGTGACACTTCATTCTGATACTAAACAGTTTATTTCACTGCTCCTTTAGGGCTCTGTCTAAGTCCTCTTAAAATTGCTGAACGTGTTTTCTTTGGTGTCAAACCCGGGCAGTTTGTCTTTAATATCATGACCCCAGGCAGTGCTGTCTTAGCAGGGAGTGACTGATGAGCCATTTAGAGCACAGGTAGACTGAGGACCTTGTGAATGATATTTTTGCATGATGAATGAAGCCATAACAAAATTATGAGTCAGCTTTGACAGTAGGTGCTCTACTGCAAAGCTACTGCCTTTTTTTCTAAATTATTGTTATATAAATCCTGTGTGCTTAGGGTTTGAGTCACCTACTGGCCTCTCACCTTCCCCATCAGCACCAGCTTGGCAAGGACGAAGGGTTGCTAGCTCCAAACTTTGGATGTTAGAGTTCTCTGCATTCTTGGAACAACAACAAGACCAAGACACAGTAAGAAACACACCTTGCTTCCACCCCTCATTAATTTTGCATCTTCGGACAGCTCCTGTTCATCATGGATGTGTTATACTACTCTGTGTTTATGAAATACTTGCTTCATTGCTCTTCAGAGAATAGAAAGGCATCTTTGGGAAACACCAGATCTCCTCTTAGAGGATAAATAGGGATAGAACCAGATCTGTGCAATGTGCTTCTGGCTTCCCTGTCCAGGGTCATGGGCATTCATACACCAGAGCCCAAGGCACTGAGATCACAAGCCCCTGCCAGGCTATTCTGGCTGTCCTGTCCAGCCTTGTAAAATAGATTACAATACAGAACCCAAAATCACATGTTGCATCAATGTGTTTCCATGGTGCCACCTATGAAACAAAAGTAGTAAGATTTGCCTCTCTCACTATACCTTTTGGTTCTGCATCTTGAGATAAGCTCTAGTGATGGGCTGAGATAAAAAAGATTTGCCTGGGTTCAGTATTATTTGCCTGGGATTTATCTGCTGTGGGATTTCAGGCTCTTCATAGGACAGGAGCATGGATGTTTGACTGAGTGACCTGTCACAGGTAACACTCTGTCTCAGCTTATTTCAGACTATATGGTAGCGGCACGAGGTAATGATTTAGGAGTGAATATAGGAAGAATGAAACCCAACAACAGTGTTTCAGAGAAGGAAGAAGCCTGAATGTATTGATAGGAAGGAGACAACAGCATGAGCTGGTATTAGCAGAGATATTTCTATTGATTTCTTCTGCTCTTTTAAAAAATGCTGTCAAATCTTCATTGACTTCCAGTAGTCTTCTGTGAAGGACAATGGATGTTCACTATGTACTGAATGGTACTGAACAATTTTCAAACTCCGTGTTTTTCCTCTTTTTGCAGTATAACAAACACCTGTTTGTGCACATTGGGCAGTCAAGCCCCAGCTACAATGACCCCTACCTCGAGGCAGTGGATATCCGGCAGATCTATGACAAGTTCCCTGAGAAGAAAGGGGGCCTGAAGGAGCTCTTTGAAAGAGGGCCAGCTAATGCCTTCTTCCTTGTCAAATTCTGGGTAAGAGAAGGGCCCTTTGTAGGGTACCCTTTTGCTATGAAGTTTCTCACTTTAAAATCTGTGACCTCACTGGCTGTTAGAAAACTGCTGCCTCCCAGCAAATTTTTCCCTGTGTAGGTGTAGTGGTTTCACATTCGTCAATTTCTGTTTCCCAAAATTAGTGTAGTGGTTTGAGTGCCTACTAGAATTATTTACTCTTTTTCTGCTGTGAGATAGGATTAGGAGAGAAGCAAAGCAGGCTCAAATCTTAAAAGGGTATAAAGCCAGGTTTGTTAACAAAACTACAAGAGAGAAAAAATAAATAAGAATCAAAATAAAACCTTTAAAACACTTCCCCCCTCTCCCCAAGTTTCCTTTCCCTTCTTATGGACAATGTACAGAGACAAAATTGGGAACTCTAGGTCAGTTTACCACTTATAAAATAGTCTTACATCAGTTCATTTAGAGAGAGAAATCTCTTTTCATGCCATGGAACCTGTGTCGTTCAGAGGCCTATCCCGTATTTAATTGGTTAACCAGGCTGTCAACATTCAAAGCCAGTCACTAATTGGTTTTTGCCACAGCTTTCTTCAATCAGTGCAAAACCAGCCCAGCAGGCAACTTAATACAGCCACAACTGTCACTTTTCTTGACCTCACAAGATCTTTCCTTGACCCCACAAGGCACACTTTCTGGCCTGCAGCAAGATGTATCTTTCACATTGTCCATCTGCAGAGTTGTTCTTGACTACTGTCTGCAGATTTGCTAATGGTGACTTGGACCCTCTAGAGTTTTTTATCTATGTATAAGTAAAGAATTCAGAGGAAATTATTCTCTGCATACTCTCATGAATTCACTTCTCTCAGTGTTGTGTAACTCCTCAGTCAGAAGCAATACTTTTCCATCTCTTCTCCTGTCTCTGTAGCTGCATTTTGTCTTATCCAAGTACCAATAATTTACAGATGCATACTTAGTACTGGCAGAGCAAAAGATAAGAGAAACATATAATGAAATTGGACTATGCTGAAAATATATTACTGAAATGACTTCTGGTAAATTGGCAGAAATCAGCCTGGCAAAAGCTTACTCACTCAATTTGGATTTTTGTGATTTAACTGAAATTTGCAAAAACTGTGCCATTGTGCTTCAAGGTACAAACAAAATAGCTTTGGTGATCGATATTATCATAAGAATTATGAAATTAAAAATAATAGTAGCTCAGGGCAGTTGTACAGTAGATGGCTAAGGGAATTTGTAATGGGATTTGGAGCCTTTCACCTTGAGTTTACCACACAATTCAACCTCAGGTCAGAGTGAGATGATAAAAAATGAGCTTTTATATCTCATTCCCTTCATACAAAGTGGTGCTAGAAAGCCTCCTGACTGGTGCTTTCAGAAGGAAGAGTTAAGTGCCTTGAGATGCAACTTCCCAGCTGTCCCAAGCCTAGCCTTTCCAGAAATAAGTTGGAGAATGTTGGCTGGAAGTCTTCTTCTCAAGTGCCTGTGCCTAGAGTGTTGGCTGCTGACGATTTTTGGGGACACCTAATTTTATTACCTGGAGTCTTTGTGCTACTGAGCTGGGCCCTTCATGGGATTAGCTCCTGGCAAAGTACAACAAAGCCTGCCTGGATTGCTCAAAACAAAAGGTGAAAGATCACCTCTGTTCTGGCTAGGAGAGAAAACAGCACCTTGCTAAGAAGCTTATCCTTTGAACAGGGCGCCTTTTGAAAGGTATTGATTACCTTTTGTGCTTTGAAGTCTCAAGAACCAAAAGGAAAAGCTTAGAGGGAGGTGTTACATAGAGAGAATGAAACACTTTGAACTCCTTGACTTGAAGAGAGAGAAATCATGAAATTGTGATCTGGTGCAACTATGATTTTATTTATCAAAATTGACAGTGTGCTTTTCTGCCTTTGTGGTTCAGTTTGGGGATTGTGACAACTTGATTTTTAATATCAGAAGTGTAAATGTAACCTATGCACCATGTCAGACCAACCTCTATCAGGGTTTTGAAAGATTTAGATGGTGGCATGTCATCAAGTTGGGCTCTTTCTGTTCCCATGTGAGGTGTCTGGTGTTCAGAGGGTATCAGCTCACTGGAATTTGGCTTGATTAAAGAGATGTGACATAGGATTCGAAACATCTGTACAATATTGTGGGGCTCTGCAACTCTATACTTACAAGGACAGAAATATTTCTGGGCTTGGTTTAATATTTTGACTGTCTGATTCTTTTTTTGGTACCCTTGCACTGTTGAATCCCATCTGGAGTTAACACCATGTTTTATTGGTGGGAACACAACAGCTTGTCACTTAGAAATAGGCAAAGTTTACAAGTCAAGTCATTAGTTAAATGGAAGCTTCTAAGACTTTTAAGAAGCAAATAAATGAACAAACACTTTTCACAGATAAGGCAATGTGATTAAAAACAAAAAAGGAAGAAAATTATGTTTCAGCAGAAATTTTTATATCCCTCTGCATTTTCATACTTTTGTAGCAGTATGTGCTAGGGTGCTTTTTCATTTTGCTGCCTGATAGCTCTGGACAAGTATACAAATATATGGTTGATGTTCAAAGATGTATTGGATAAAGCAATTACTACACTGTTGAATTTATAGCATCATTTTAAGGACAAAATGGTGAGTAGAATTAAATACTTGAAAGGATGTTTTGAGACATGAAGATATGATTGATTTTTCAGAGGTTCTGAGTTTAAATTGTGGTTGCAGGTGACAAAGACTTCAAAAAAAACCCCAAGGAATGAGTAAGTTGGGGTTGTGTATCTGCAGTTTTAGGCTTGAAGAACCTGAGGCATGAACCTGCCATTGCTACAGTAACCACTGAAAATACCAGATGAGCTTTTGTGTACCAGAGGCCTAATTCTAAACACCAGGGTTGAGGTTTCTTGACATCAGTGGTAGCACTGAGGATCTGGTATGACTGAGAAAAAGATGTTCACGTTTGTTCAAAGGTGCTTTAAATGACCTATACAATAGCTAAGAGTTAAAAGTTTATCAGTTTGAAACATAAGCAGTGTTGCAGTGTTTGCAATTCTTCCTTGATTTTGGCATTGGGAATTTAGTACAATGAACTGATTTTTGGACTTGGCTTGGCAAGTTGTGTATGACATCTGTGTGACATTTCTCTGTGCTCCAAGTGCATTCTAGCACACGACAATGAATGTGAGACATCAGCCTCCCAACACATGGGCAGTGGCAGCCCTGCTCTTTTCCAGGCTAATATTATCTCTGCCACCTGTTCCTTGCTTCTCCCTGTGAACTCCTCCTATATGGATCGTTATTAATAGTGTGGGGAAGAGGCATTCTCAGGGCTTTGCATGTTAGTAGAATGGTGCACTTGCATCTTGGAGCTTTCAGAAGTTGTGAGACTCTGCATGGAAGACAGAAGGAAAATGACAAACCAGGAATTCAGGACAGGTAGTACTTTGCACAGAGCAGCCATCTGCAGAGACATGAATCAGGGGAATTTCTTGGGAGCTCTGTCCTGCCTGTGAAGAATGTATGTAGTAATTTCTTCTTGGTGACAGGCAGTAAAATCACTGAGCATCTTCTTCAGTTTAATGGAATATACTTTTGTGGGAAAGTGCTGAAGGGGTGGGCTGGAAACTGCTGTCCTGCACTTGGCTTCTCTCCTGTCACAAGCAAATCCAGTCAAAACAGCAGCAGTGCAAATTGCCCTCAGCACCCTGCCTTGCCCACTGGATGCTTTCAATCATGAAACTGCCTGGAGAGCAAGGAATGGCAATTTGGTCTCCACATCCATTCTGTTCTTGTACTCCTGAGGCAGCAAACAAGACAGCAGCTAGAAGCAGAGAATTTTATGATTTTTGCACACATGAATTTCACCTGCCTTCATCAGCACCACCTCCAGTTGCTGCCTTATGTAAGGGGACTCTGCCAATGGCACTTCTTCCACAAAGTTGTCCCCTGCAGTGTTCAACAGTGTAGAGATTATAGGCAGCAAAAGGCAGATTGAAAGACTGGATTGCTGAGGAATTTTCAAAGAATCTTTTCCAGAGATGGAGGGGAGAGAGGAGCATATTAACTTGTGGTGGGCTACTATGATCTTCCCAGAACAAATCCCTTCTCTTTCATCTAGAAATCTTGTCTTGTAGGTAATTAAACATTTTGCTTACTTCTCTGGAAAGGAGGAAATCTCAGATGTTTCCCCCTCAAGCAGGCAGATTCACTCTTGCATGCAGCATGTGAACATCTGAGATGTGCTATATCACAGGTATCTCAGTGATTGTAGTTTTAGCATGTTTGGAAGTCATCAGGCAAGGTATGGATAAGTGTGTCATCTGTGCTGAGCTTGCACAGCAAGCTGAACTCATCCCAGACACATCAAATTTCTGCTATGCCAGAGTGTGCACAGGTTTTTGCATCTGGAACTTCTTGGACAGAAAGCAAGAACCCTGACTTTGTCAGATAAAGTAGTATGGTCCAGCTGGTGTCTCATTACTCAGATTTAGCTTGTAATATGCCTTGTTTATTTGATCTTCTACCTTTGCCTGTAAAAGAGACTGAGAACAGCTGTTTGAATGCTGGATACCACCCAACAGCCTGAATGCTGCTGCTGCCCCCGCAGTCCCACCCTGTTCTAGCAGTGGAAGTAGGAGCCTGGGGGGCCAGACAGCTCAGCCCCCTCAGTGAGACTTTCCTAAATCCTGCCTATGTCTCCTTTGGCTGCCTAGGTTGGGGTAAGGAATGTATTTAAGACTCATCTCATTTGTTGTTGGACATACTAGAGGAATTTGCCA
Organism: Illadopsis cleaveri; assembly: GCA_013399915.1. Taxonomy (NCBI): domain Eukaryota; kingdom Metazoa; phylum Chordata; class Aves; order Passeriformes; family Timaliidae; genus Illadopsis; species Illadopsis cleaveri. Next base: position 218,168 of record VXBB01009307.1, on the reverse strand, counting down.
GAGAGGAGTTGAGGCACCTGGGTTCTGGTCACATCCAGTTACATATTAAAAAAATTCTATGCATTCCCAGACCATAAAGTGAAGATTAGCCCTCCTGCTTGACGGAGTTCTGGAAGGTGAATTTCCTTTGAATCATAGTCACTATTATTCCCTTGTATCTTTTCAGGGTGGAATGTACTGGACACAGTAAATCAGACCTGTCTCTGCTCACCTCAGGTGCTCGCTCCAGCACTGGATGTGCTTTCACACAAGGTTTTCTTTAGAGAAGCAATGCAGTCCTGATGGTCTAGGTGTTGTGAAAAGCTCACAGGAATCTAGGCAGGACGCCATAGTGTTTTCAGATGTTAAGCGAAATGCAGTAGTTTTGGTCATTATGGTCTTATCCTCGTGCAATCCTGAGAAGTTTAATTACATCCTTTCATGAATTACCCCAGTGTCCAGTTGACATTTGGAAGTTAATTTGGCTATAGCAGATTACAGTGTTCTTCCTCCATTTTCTGCCTTGTCTCCCTTCAGGAGGTAATCATCTCCATAGCAGGGAAAGCTAAGAGATTGGAGTTCCGCTCCTGAGTTGTTCCTTGTATTCGTGCACACCATTGCTATTTTTAGTTCACATGTATAAACCAGGTTGCAAATATTTCAAGAGCAGACACATGTGTGCTAAATAATCTCTGGTACAGGGGCAGTGCCTTCCTTGAGAAGGTGGGAACCAGCAGCTGTAAATAAGTGAAAAAACTGTAAGTGGAATGCCAGCAGTGTCTGGGGTGCTCTGGCTCCATTCTCCTGCAAACATGAATGAAGCCCTCAGAAAACTGCTACTATCATTCCCTGGAGCTGCTGAAATTCCATCTATATATGTTTATGAGATTTGCAAAGGTGACAGAAGGTGGGTACACAGCACTTGGTGACCGATCACTCCATGTCTCACTGTCCTAGAACATAATATGGGACAAGCTTTAGAAAAAAAAAGTGCAATGTAAATATGAGGGAGTTCCAACATAATCCCACAGCTCCACTGCAACAGGGCTTCCAGGAACCTGATTGTACATAATGTCAGTGAATGGTGATGAAGCCTTAATTCAAAAAGTATTACCATAATTTTGCCATTAATGTTGAATGATTAATGTTAATTGGCTGTGAAATTCTAGTCTGGGCTTCTGATGGGAGGCTTATCAAACTATGGATGCACCTAGAGTGGCTTCCTAGGGCTAGTGAAGCTTTTCTCATGAAGTGGAACTAGCACCTTTCTGCTTTGCCTCATATTGACTGCATTTATTTTTTAATTTTACCAGTGAGTCTTTTGGAAAATGTAACCTTAACTTTACTAGTGAGACCCTGAAAATGTTTGTCTGGTTCTGCAATGAGAGCCTCTGCTGTGTTTATGTAGCAGTGGCCTGACCAAGCCTCTGTAACCTTGACCCTTTGTTCTTTTTGACTCAGTGGGACAATTTCTTTGGAAAAGTGGAATCAAGTCCATACATTGTGTTTATCACTCCCAAGGGAAATAGCTGAAAAATATTGTGAAGGACTCCTAGTCTAGTTCCTCTCTGGACAAGGGAAGGAATTAATCTTTATTCAGACAGTTGGAGTGTGAGTAAAATAAACAATACAGTTAGTTGCATTGACATGGAAGTGAGTATTCAGTATTAAAGAACAGTATTACAGAAACTTATTAAAAACCTAAACCAGAATAAAGTAATACTGCTATTCTCTAATACAGGTACATTCCTAGTACAAAGAAAGCAGCTGCATAACTACAGTTATTTAATACTGAGGTCTTCAGCACAGCCATAATAATTCACTAGAATAAGTGCCTTCTGCTATCCCTGTTGCTCCTCATCCTCCCAACACACATTCTTTGTTTGAACACACACAAGTGTTTCTGAATCAGGCCAGGGAACTGATCCCACTGAGAACTAACTGAGCAATTCCTCAGTTAGCCTTGTAATACAGCTACAGAAATGGGTGTCAGTACAGCAGGAATGGGGAAGCACAAACTGCTCTGGAAGAGTGAGGCTGCTCTCTCTTCCGGTCAGGACCAGCCTGGCATCATCAAACTACAACTCTGAGGTGTAGTTTCTCAAGAGACTCAAGCCAACCCGAGTATGTGTTGCTATGAAAATAGGCAATCTTTGTGCTCTCATCTTTTGTGGTGCCACAAAGGCAGCAGCAAGCTCATGTGTCTACAGAAGGGGAGAAAACGACTGTCACTTGTTAGACTAACCTAAACCTTTTGTGAAGTTGCTCCTTAAGACAACTAAGCTAACAGTATTTATTATCTCATGACAGATAAGAGACAGGTATTTTGCATGGCAAAGAAAGAGGGGCATTCATTATTGTGGTGGTCCAGTTCCACCACATTGCTTGTCCTTAGTGCCGCTCTAGATCTCAAATAAAAAACTCTTTGCTGACATTGGTTAAGAAAACCCTGCTAGAATGGCATCTAATGCTGTGTCCACTGTAGCAGGAACATACTTTCTTCAGTTTCCTCTTCCCTTGGCTCAGCTGGAAGAATAAAATGCTCTGGAGAACCAATCCTTGCTTTTACGCTGATGTAAATTAGCCCCTGGGCTTGTGGAGCACAGAGAGCTCTGGCCCCTCAGTTTTGAAGGGGAGGAAGCTGAGCTGGGCATTCCCACACACCCAAAGTGTTTCTAGAGCTTAAGGGAACTGCCACTTGTTTCATAACTGTGGTTGGAATGACCCCTGGTGGAAGCTTCAGACAGCCAGGATTTTTAGGAGTTGTGTCCCAACGGGAGGCTTTGGTTGGCCATCCTTAGGCATCCACATTTGAAAACTGTGGCTGCTGCTGCAGGTGGGTTTGAATTCAGGTGTAACTGGGCTGGATCCATCAGTAACCTACATTCCTTATGTTGCATCCTATCTATTTACATTTGTAGTACCCCTGAGCCTGATGTGTGTGTGTACTCACACATTCCTCCTGCTGTCTCTTTTCCCTTACCTACGTTCCTAGAGTGGAAAAACTTTATTACTGTTGCCTTACCATTATTCCTTCCATGGTGAGTCAGCCCAGTCTGTTGCATTGCTCTGTCTCTGCAGTTTGCTCTCCACATGCTTTGTGAGTACCTCTGAGCCATGTCATATGTTTTTAATGTTAGGAGAATATTCCACCAGATTTCCCCAATGTGTATGCAAATCCACACCATTTTCTGAAGTGGAAATAGGATTTTATTCAATGCTCTTCAGATTTTTCCTGCTTGCTCAATGCACATTCATCTGCTTAAGGAGCTGGAGACACTCCCAATACTTTACTATCTTGGCTATGCAAGGTAATGGCGAGAAAATGCCACAACCATCTATTGATAACTATCTGATTTTTTTTTTTTTTTTGGTAGGCTGATTTGAATACCAATATTGAAGATGAATCCAGATCTTTCTATGGTGTTTCCAGCCAATATGAGAGCCCAGAAAACATGGTCATTACCTGTTCCACCAAAGTGTGCTCCTTTGGAAAGCAGGTGGTAGAGAAAGTAGAGGTAAGGAGCAGACACCTGGGTGCAAGGTTCCCTCTGGCTGCTGTTTTGTCATTTCGAATATTTGCATCCTGCCTTTGTATCTCAAGGTAAAATATATCTCATGCTTCTTGTCAGGGAGATGGATGCTGTAGATACAAGATCACTCAGCCTGCAAAATGGCCTTATCTTAGGATTTCACTGAAGATCTGCTAGTATTTGCTACTTTTCCCTTAAATCTCAGTTTCTGAGGAGATGTAAATACGTACAACTCTTAGTTCTACCAATTCTCTGGGTTTTTTGGGAAGTAAAGGAAAGCTAGAAAACATAGATATGTTTTGTAGTCCAGAAACATGAAAACATAGGCAACATCTTGCTCTCATCTGTGTTTTTAAACAGATCATTTACAGACTACAGCTATTAGTTTGACTGTAGCAATTTACAGACTATAGTCTTACGGTTTTATTAGACCTAGAGCTTATACACTTACAGCTGAAGCAACATGGGAACTGCAAATAACTGAGTTATGCATATAACTGGCATTGTAGAAATTATTTCTGATGCCACTTTCAGCTGCTAAGAGAATTCATTTTGACATGCCTCCTGCTGCCCTGTTTCTCAAGGAACACTGAGATGCAGAAGCATTTATGTGTGGAACACCAGCTGTTTTCAGGTCCACAGTCAGTTCAAGGTGCATCTTCCCCAAAACCCATCTCCAGTCACATGATAGGCATGCCTGAAGTTGGATCAAGTATTTGCAGATGGGATAGAGGGGCTAAAGGAAGGAAAGACGCAGGAAATCGTGCACAGGAAAGAAGACCAAGCTTCTGGGATGAAAGAAGGTTACAGGCATTTAGGGTCTGCTGAGAATATGGCCTCAGTTTCTCTTCAAAGGCAGATAAAATATACAGGAGCTGATGTGTGAATGTCAGCAAAAAAATCCCTCTGTGTATCATTGGCCAGACCCTTTCCTAAGGGGGGAGGGGGGACAGAAATTCTATGTTCTCTCACACAGGTACCAGAAGGTGTTAGTCTTTTTTAGCTATAAAGCATCCTGAGCATAGTATTATCATTACTTCCTGGTCTTGCTAAAACAGTAGTTATTAACTTCAGTTTATTCACACCTAGTATTTTTCCAGTAGAGATGCAGATTATAGTGTAGGTGTCAATTGGTCTGTTCCTCTTAGTTACCTTTCACATTGCCTTGAGGGTTTGTTGCTCAGAAGCTGGAATCCACTGTTCTAAAGAAAACAAGAAATCACGCCAAAGAAATTGGAGGACTCAAGGGGACCGACCTCGATGCAGAGTACTGTGGTCACAGTTCATAGAATTATCCAAAAGTGCCACTGCAATTTTTCTGTTCTGAGTCCCTTTTTGTGACAGTGTCACCCGTGTGCCAGCGTAGCCCCACGTGCCCCTTCTGTGTTTTTCCTTGCAGACAGAGTATGCACGCTACGAAAACGGACACTACTCCTACCGCATCCACCGCTCCCCCCTCTGCGAATACATGATCAACTTCATCCATAAACTCAAGCACCTTCCCGAGAAGTACATGATGAACAGTGTGCTGGAGAACTTCACTATCTTACAGGTGGGAATTTTGGCCGTTTTCATTGCAACTTGGCAACATGTAAGCACCATGCAGAGGTTTACTGTTGAGATTCAAAGCAGATTTCCTTTTATAGCTCAGCATCTAATTGAACTTAGTGTCCTTCATGTGTATGGCACTTCAAGACCATTTATGGAGCTCTAGAGATACTTACTCATGCAGAGGAACATCAAAAGAATTTAAGAGACCTGGGTAAGAGAGATATAAAAAGAAAAATAAAAGGAGAGCTCATGAGGCAGAGAGACAAAGGAAAGGGAATGATGAAAAAGTCAGTGAAGGAAACGCTCATTCCACTATTTCACAAATATTGAGATCCTTTCTGTGCCCTGGCCCTTTTTGCAAGGTAAAAAACCCCACAAGGGCACTGTTGAGTGGCTATAAAATTTTTCTGTGGGAAGACTTCTTCACTGACCATATTAGGGGGGAAAGAAGCTAGTTTCCTCAGGACCATCCAGGACCTGTACAGAACAGAGAGACATGCAAAGGAAGGGGGATGTTGTGGGGAAGCTCTGTGACACCTGAATCACTGCAGCCTCTAGGTAGGTCATGATTATAAGGCCACAGCAATTAGATTTGCATTAGTGTTTTGTTAAACTGGGAGCCTTTCCAGGCTCAGCTGCAGCCTAAATTTGGGAAGAGGGCAGACAGCTTAAAAGGTAGATTTTTCTAATGGACTGAATTCTGTGTTCACCTCTGTAAGACGCATCACATATCTTTGCCCAGAGAATGTGAGGCTGGGTAAGTAGAGGAGATGCTGGTGGCTGTATCAAAGACTGGAAATCATAGTGGTTTTCATTCCATTCTCTGAAGATCTTGGATAACTGCAGGCAACTCATTTCACTGCTCTGTGGCTCAGACATATCAGCTATAAAACACAAGGTTAATAATATACGTCACAGGGCATTACGAAGTTTACTCTTTCATGTTTGCATTAAGATCTTAAACATCTGGAAGAAATGAAGAGTATAAATGCTGAGAGTTCTTCTAGATGAGCAAAAGCATGAGAGGGGCACAGACAGAGAGAGGGAAAACCTGTGCTGTAATCCATAGTGGGGAACATTGTAGCTGCCTTCTGCACGTTTCATTCCTCAGTCAGGCCAGCATTTCCTATAAATTCTAAGAAAAAAGCTGTCACATAGTTGTACTTCCTTAGGGGCTTTATGTTTTGAGAAATCTCATATCCTTCTCTTATCTTCTGGCACTGAAGGCATGTTCCCTGTGGGTGCTGGCACACTACCATGCAGTCCTGCAAGATGAAAGTGCTGCTCCCCGAGCAGCAGCCTGAGCATTTCCCACTCCCCACTGGGGAGCTGAAAAATGCATAATATAAGGCATGTTGGTAGTCCTCAGTCCCCACTACCACCTTTGAGGCAAGTCTAATTATATTTTTTTCTAGGCCCTTTTATGAGCTTAGATACCCCTAATCCCACAAGCATCATTTATCTTCGCACATTTCTCTGGATCTAGAACTCCCAAGATTTCAGAGCCCATTTTTCAGAAAAGGGCCCGGTGCCTTAGCACACTTGGATGTGTATAACTCACTACATCTTGCAGAAGAAAGGACTTCAACTGCAAATCCAATCATGAAGTAAGAAAACAGAATAAACAAAAATCAGACTGCTAAAATTAATAACCAAGTTTGAAAACAGCTATTTTCTTCCTGTTTTCACAAGAACAATTGGGCCTTGGTACGGTTGGAATTCAAGCCTTCAGTTGGAATGGTTTTCTTCTGCAGTTGAGTTTGCATTACTGTTGATAAAAATCTGTCTCCTCCAGCAGGAGAGAACTTTAGCTATGGCATAAACTCAGGTGACAAGAATGTGCAAAGTTGTGCAGTGACAGAGAGAGGGAGGCTGAGCTAGGAGTTCTGAGAGCAATATTTCTCTTGTCTCTGCCATGTAGTGCATGCTGCAGAAACTAGGACAACTGCTCCTTCACCATGCTGCTGACAGAGTCACGTTGTAGAGACGCTAAGGGTCCTGAGGGGCCATAAAAAAAAACCAGGGAAAAAAAGAGCTTCTGTAAGAATGCATGAGTGTAGCAGCCATCCTTCTCCCAACATCCACAGTGTATGGAATGGGAGGTATAATGGAGTCAAATCTGTAAGTCTCCTGTAAAAGGTGTTACACTCTATAATCCTTGTGTTCTGTGTCTACCATTGACAAGCAGAAGCAGATGAAGGAAAACAACTGTTTGTGGTTGTGATATATCAATATATGTGTGAAAAGGAGTGGGTGTGCCACAGGAGGAGGCCTTTCTATACCCAACAAACAGAGCAAAAAGAGCTTTTTTATGGGAAACACTTTCCCTCTGCTGAAATCTGCAACACCAGGGGTGGGAAGTAGAGAACCTGGTGGACCTGCTTCCACTGATGTGATCACTGCTTGGTCTCAGTGGACTTTTCCACACAGTGGACTCTGCACATCTCCCTGTCTCTTCACTGCATTGTGGTTCTGAGGCTGCAAAAGTGCTTTGGTGTGTGGGCCAAGCTGTGTATCGATCCTGCACTTCTCTGTTCTTTGTCTATTACTGACTTTCTGCTTTATGTTAAATGTGTTGGAATATTTAAGCAGAGAAATAGCAGTTGCCATTTCAGCTTCTTCTCCTTTTCTGTCTAGGTTGTGACAAACAGGGACACACAGGAGACCTTGCTGTGCATAGCATATGTTTTTGAAGTATCAACTAGTGACCATGGTGCCCAACATCACATCTACCGGCTGGTGAAGGACTAGAGACTCTGCCCTGAGTTGTCCATGGAATGCATGTCTAAGAAAAAAATCTGTGCTTGAACAACCCCTGCCCCCCCCAATACCAAACTGAAAAATAAACTGCAGATATTGTGTATTTTCAGAAAAGTACCTCTGAGCTGCTTTGTGATTGATAGAGTGAAGTTTCCATCTCCAGGTTTGTGCAAATGGGAAAAAGACTTGGAGTCAAGGAAACAGGCTTTATGACCCTAAATGACTGCTTTAGGGTCTCACCACAATCAACATCCTGTGAAAAGCACATCCCACAGTGCACACCCAGGGTGTGATCACATACATAAAAGGAGCATATGCACCTGAGCATACAGGTGGGGCAGTGGAAATGGCAGCAACTTCCACAAGTCTGATCACATATGAACAGGTTGAAAATGTTCGTGCTACACCTGGTCTGAGTGTGTGCACTCATACATGTTCATTTTAAAGTCAACACATGCACAGACGTGGTTACCATACATTTATATAGGTGTCAGCTACATTTATATAGGTGTCACATGTTCATGTGCCTGTGTATAGAGGTTGCACATATATCCTGCACAGCTGCCTGTCCACATCACCAGTTCTGCAGTCACAGGCTCATTCAGCCTTTTTCTATTAGAGGCTTGTCTCTTCTTCCCTCACTTCCATGCATGATAGTGAGAGACCAATCTTTCTTCTGCGTTTTAAATGAAATTATGTTTAGAAAATTGGGTATGTTAAATCATGTTGTCTTGCCCAGCAGATTTCCTCTATATATCAAGTCTGATGACTTGACAGACTAAAATAATTCTTACTGCTTTTGCTTCTGTTCTCTCTGCACAGCTACCAAAGCTCAGTGAGCCAGACTGTACTCTTGTGCACCAGCAAAATAATTGTTTACAGAGGTCAAATTATTCCACATGTTAGCTGCAGACAGTGAGGTGCACAAGTATTGCACAGGTTGTCATTTGGCAAGCAAACTGGAGGAAAAGAAGGAGAGAGAAGAGTGAAAACAGCTTTGCTTCCTGTGTTTCCAAGAAAATCAAACAGAGCCTCTCTGCTTTACTTGTAAACTGAGTTGTTCACTCAGGAATCACTGAGAGCCAATAATCTTGGTCCCCACAATGCTGCTGATGTGGGGGAAAGATGCAGCTATTCATGTTGTTCTGAGGGAAAAAGTGGTTTGCATGATGCCCTGGCAGCCATTGAACAGGAAATTTATTGGGTGGCTAGGCAGAGTTGTGTGGCCTGGACAAACAATTTAATGTGGAAGGAGGACTAATTAACTTACTTCCTTATTAAGCAAATGCATGCCAGTTGATCTGTTGTAACTATAAAAGTGTGGGTTTCCATTTGCGCATGGGAGGTGCCTGACAGGGATGAGTCTTCACCAGGCATACCCTGTGCTTTGAAGCACAGGAAGGAAAGGATAGGGGTAAGGAGGATAGCAAAGATGATGCCATGAAGTCAGAGCTGGAGAAGGATGGTTTGTTTCTTGTCATGGGAAAAGTGCTCCATATATTTTCCCCCCCAGTCTTGCAGACCCTGCATTCTCAGAGGCTACTTTTAAGGACCTTGCAGAGCTTGTGCTGTTAACGTTGTCTGTGCAGGAGCCAAAAGTGGATGGTCAAGAACAGAAAATTTGCTTGCACCTATCAAGCAAAATCTACATCAAGTTCCTGGTCTGTCTGCACTCTCCAAAACAAAGAAATACCTTCAAGAATGGACTTCCGAACAGTAATACAGACATGCAGATGTCAACAGCTTTCCTTAAGATCTGCATGGTTGGTAGCCAGAATCAGTCAAGCTTGGACAAAGATGAGCCAAATACTTTAAACACCTAGATAACAAAGTATCTTGAAATACCTGCTGTTCTGTGCCACACATGAAAAATACATGCAAGCACAGGCTGCCCTCACCCATCCATTGGGTGTTATTGCTAGTCCCAGCCAGGTGACCAAGCCACCCAGGACTGCATTAACTACATCTCTGCAAACCAGGCAGCCCCTCCAGATGGCCATGTAGGTGTGAACGGCACCAACTGTCTATAGTCCATTGCTGATGCATGCACCTGCCTGTTCCAGCCCTGTGCAATTTCCTTCCTGATCTCTGAACTGCCTGCGTGGAGCAGGCAACAAATCAAATAAAACCTCGCTAATAAGTAAAAAAGACTGACCCTTGGGAAAAGTATTTTTTGCCAATGCAGACAACAATGTTTTGAAATGAAGCCTGTACGGAGAAAGGGCAGAGAAAATCTCCAGCAATGGAAAATTCCTTATGATGTGTATTAGTACGCTCCTGCAAACATGAACTTGGTGCCTTGCACGCGTTTACTGCAAGATTACACCACAACAACAGACCCCATGGAAGTCAGTCCTGAAGAAGATGAGCCTTAGAAGTCTACTTAGTCCATTAGCTGATCATGAATAAAACCACATTAAGCAAAGATTTAAAACGTTATCAAGGCAGTAAACACAAACCAACAGGCTGAGGAACAGATGAAATCTTTGCACAGCTGGTTTTTGGACACTTATGCAGGGGTTTTTTTCAACTTAACACCAGTGGAAGATTCTCTTCTGGCACTATTCCTTTCTGTGCTTGCTCTTGGAGTTCACAGCTCCCTGGTGTCAATAACCAGGGTCAGCAAGAAACATCTACCTGCCTTTGAAACTCAGTGGAGAAAGGAAAAGAAAATTCATGTGTCTGGGAGAGCTCACTTTTATGTAGGCCAAGAGATGAAGAAGATTTAGTAAAGCTAAAAGGCAAAAGAAGTACTGTAAATTTTGAGCTGGACTAAAAGGCTTCTGTCCCCTTGCAGAATGGGTGAGATCCATGCAAAAATACTTCAAAGACTGGAAGGACTGTAGCTCTCTGTTCCCAAGGCTTCCTTTCTTGGAATTACACCAGAAGAAACCAGACAGTGCATCGAACTAAGAGCCAGCTGCAATTTTGCTAAAAATAAAGCAAAGCAAACACAAAATAGCAGCATATGTAAAAAAAGAGATAGCCTAGTTTTAAGAGGAAAGGCTAAAATGAACTCTAAAGAACAAACAACAAATGAAGATATCAGAGCGTCTTACAATTTTAATTTCTGTTGGGGCAGAAATACCAGAAGTATTAACTTAACCTGTAAGAACTTGCTGTAAAATCAAAGGACAAAACATTAAAAACTGATTCCTCTGGTCACTTTACAACCACTGACAGCTTAGAAGGTAAAGTGACAAAACAGAGATCTAACTATCCAATATCCATGTTTTCTTTATAACAAAGCACTTACAAAGTTTCCATTTAACTGATTCCCTTTTTTCCTAATGTATATGCTTCGTTCATCAACCCTAATTTGTGCAGCTACATCTGCTTGTGGAATCACGTCAAACTGAATTACTAAAATGATTCCACTTACTGATAGTCTTCTGAGATAAGACAGACCATGGGTCTGAGCAACACAGAAATAGGCAAGACAAGAGCCCTCCCTTCATCTTCACTTCAAAGCAAAAAGGAACACTTCAGGTAAGACAAGTTCATTTGAATTCATTCATGTATCTGTGGTGAGGGGGTGGGAACCTCTTAAGCTGACATTGCCAACAAGGAAAACATGTAGGTAGGCCTAGAGGCAAAGGTAAGGATTGAATTTAAATCTCTTCCTACTTCAATATCTAGACCCAAGGATCATTATTTCCTTGAGTATTACACACATGCTTTAGCCTTTGGTGCAATGGTTTCCCAGTGACCTTCTCTTCACCATTACCCAGCTCATTTTTGTCTTTCTTCTTTAACATCTTGGAGCAGATGGAGTTGAAGATCATCTGTGGTTACAGCAAAGAATAAGAACTAATTCAGACAGGTCAGAACACTCTCAAACTTGCTCTAGAGCTATAGAAGGGGCAGGAAGAACACATGCTGAGTCTTCAAGAAGTTGCCAGGGGGTCATGCTGTTTCACCAATCCTGCAAGCAGAGTCTACATCAAAAGCAAGCAGGAAGACAGCAGACAACTTGCATGCTTGTAATGAAACAGCAAGTTCAGGGCTACTCTCTAGGAGGGAAGGCTAGCCAGAAGCTCAGGTTGACCACAGCTCTGTCCGTAACCTCACAGACCGTGGTGCAGTCCCAATCCTCTGGGGCACCAAATCCAGATCTAATACACTGGAAACTATGTTTGCCTGCATTTAACATGCTGGTTCAGCAATTAGTCAAGACTCCAAATCTGTGATTCATACAATTCTGGCCTTTTAAATGAGACACAAAAGTACGGGTGCTCATTCTGAGGAAAAATAAGAAAGCATCTTTAGAGAAAAGCATTACCCTCATCTCCTTCAGGTGCAAAATACAGCAATAATGATGGAAAGAACCTGAGTATAAGGAAAGTTAGAAAGTCTAGATCTCTTTCTGTCAAAAAGAGAAGCAAAGACTTTGAATTTCAACTTCCTTAATTTCCCCACAGCACTCAGCTCTGTTGCCACGTTATGATTTCATCTGAAATTGGCGGCTGGGACCAAAGCCCCAGACTTGCTATCACAGCAGAGAGGTACATCCTGTGAATTACCCTGGAAAGAGTCCTGTCCTAGATTCCTCAAATGCAGCTACTCAAAGCTGTTCTCAGAAGCTATATGTAGCCTTCAGGTTTACTGGTCAGATACCATGGATTCTGGTACACAGAATCAGAGAATTAACGAGGTTGGAAAAGACCTTTGAGATTATCAACCTACGACCTAACACCACCTTACCAACAAAACAATGGCAATAAGTGCCACATCCATTTTTTTTTAAACACCTCCAGGGATGGTGACTCCACCACTTCCCTGGGCAGCCCATTCCAATGCTGAACCACTCTTCCTGTGAAAAATGTTTTTCTAATGCCTAGCCCAAACTTCCTCTGGTGCAGCTTAAGACTGTGGCCTCTCGTCCTGTTGGTTGCCTGGGAGAAGATGCTGATGAGGTGCAACTCCTGTTTTTCATTGTATGGAGAACATCAGAGTGCCCCCATGTTAGATTTGGTTGGATGTGGAAGATAGCTAGTAGAAGCTGAAAGACAGGTTCTAACAGATTACTTTCCTAAACTTACTGGCATAATTGAGAAGAGACCTGCAGATAAATGCAGTTTTCTTGGTACAAAGTGTATCTACAGTATCAGCCACTCCAGTCCTCAGTTTCACAGTGATCCTCAAGCTCCTCCCTAAATGATCAGGTTCACACAAAGCTCCCATATATGTTTTATTTTCTTCCTGTGCACATTTTACCTTTTTTCCAAGGTAGACACCAAATGATGACTTGATTTCACATATTGATTTTTCACTTTGACTTGAACTATAGAAATCCTGTATACCTGGGTATAAAGCTGTTTTGCTTATTCAACAGGAAAGAACACAACATCGTGCTGCTTCTTTTAGAGTGAACAACTGACCAACAATAACACTACCACCAAATGTGTCAAATGTGTTCTCACTGTCTGCTGACTTCCTGCGCTGCTTGTCTTTCAGGAAGTGGTTGTTTATTTCCAAAGTTTAAGACATTTAAAGATTGGCATCAATTCTGGAATGAAGATCTTTTAGCCCTCAGATATAATGGGATTTGCTGCATTAGAGCTACAGCATCCAGGAGATGGACCCTTCTTGGAATCTGGAACCAAAGAACCAAAAGAAGTTCTCTCCACAGGTGTCTCTTTATCTCTTGCTGTATCGCAAGATGTATTCCCTTCATTGTCTGCTTTAAGGTAAACACACAGCAATGTTTGTATACTTCTGCATGTAAATAAATAACAGAGCTGCTACACATGCTTCTCTTCTGGGAGGGAGAGAAGCAAACATGCAGCAAATGACAACTGTGTTGCTGGCAGCACTGCCACCAGGATGCTTCGAGTCTGTTGAACCAAGCAGTTTATAAAAATCCACTTAGGACATGATGGAAGGTACAAGAGAATATATTTGATGCAGACATCGCCTTGAATTGAGAAGTGTGACAGCAGCAGCAGTACCAGAGAAGGAAATGAGAATACACAGGGGACCCAGGGGACCCAGGAATGTGAAAGAGATTTCCTTCTGCAAAAGCATTTATGGTACAGCCTTGACTTGATCTTCATACACTGTAAAATACAGTTCCTCTCAGGAGGCCCATGTCCATAACTGCACTGCTCTACTTCGGTAAGCATCTCTGTACCAGTTCTAGGTTGTTTCCCCAGCACATAACACTTCACTTAGTAGTCCATGCCAGAACCTTCCCCAGCTCTGTTAAGACAACTCAAGAGAGTGTTCTGCTGGAGACAGTGTTTAAAGTTTACTTCATTAAGTTTTTGTTGCACTTCCACTTGAAATAAATTGGGCAGGAGTCATTGTTATCTCCTTAGATGCCTTTATTAATTAAGTGATCAGCTCTTAGAATCAAGCGCCTCGTGGAGCGGGGTGGTCTTCGCTGTAGTGCTGGGATGGAGAGGGCAGGAACGCTCTGCCAATGGCAGAGCGGGAGTTCTTCCTCCTCTCACGGAAGCTCCTCCCCTAGAACTCGACTTGCTGGCTTTTTCCTGAGAAGTCCAAGTAGCTTTGATAGTTTCCCTGGTCATGGCGAGATTGAAATTGCCGGCGTCCTGTTGACTTTTATTCTTCTGTCTTGATTGTTGAAATTTCTTTTTTTTCAGGGTATTCCCAAGGAGTATAATTATTGTAAGTTTTTGGAAATTGTCCCGTTTTTTATCTGGGGATCTTAAATTACCATATTAGTGGGAGGGGAAGACAGGGACTTCGGGGGTAGGAGTCTTTCGTTACCAAGGAAACGACACTCTTATCTTGAGAGCCAGACTTTTCAACACGAGCACAGGGCGTTTCTGGTAACTAAGATAACTACTAACTTCTACTTTAACTTTTACTATTCTATAACTAACAACTTTTAACTTTATACTTTAACTTCTAAGAATTGTTTTTAGACCTCATTTTTCACACACTGACACCCAGAGGAAGGCAGGTGGGGACTTTCTATATGATGTCAGAAGATCTCCCTTATGGCCCTGTCTCTCATAGCACCACAGGTAAGGATCATCAGGATTGGAAAAGACCTCAAAGAGTCCTGCCATAAACTCAGGACTGCTGTGTCCAGTGCTAAAACAGGTCTCTAAGCATCATATATAATCATTTTTTGAATACTTCCATGAATGGTGACTCCACCACTAACCTGATCAACCTGTTTCAATGTTTGAACACCCTTTCAGTGAAGAAATAGTTCCTATTATCCTATATAAACCTCACCTGGCACAGTTTGATGCTGTGTCCTCTCATCCTATCACTCGTTACCTGGGAGAAGAGACCGACCCACATCTGTCTACAACTCCTGTTGCGACCGCAGAAAGCTCAGAGGAACACTCAGACGCGCTTTCCCCCTGCGCTAGAAGCCATAGCAACACATTAGCAATCGTGGTGGGCTTCGGACCACCGAGCATCTCAGCCCGGGTTCGCCGTTCGCAGCAGCGGTCAGTGCTGCACCCCGGGCCGCCCACGGGCACCACCCCTGCCTACCTGAGCCCGGAGGCGACGTCCAGCCGCGGGTCCCTCGGGCCAGGGGGCAGCTGACGGGGTGCGCCGGGGGACGCTCTTGGCGCCCACCCCGGGGGATTCCCGGAGGGTGCCGCGGGCGGCAGAGGAAGCAGGGCGGGCTTCAGGCATAGGTCTGCCAACGGGGCTCCGGAGGGCGCAGGATGAAGCGGGTGGGGGTGCGCTGGAGGAACGGGCCAGCANGGGTGAGGAGTGTTTGCTGGAAACAATAACCCCCCGCCCCCCCCGGTGCCTGTGTGATTTTTGCGGAAACAGGAAAGTTAGTTCAGAGGGATGAGGCGAGCCCAGCGGCGTCTGCGTGCGCGGTCCTGCTCACGGCTGGGGAGCCCGCGGTGCCCATCCCGGGATGGGCATCCAACGGGAGCGGGATGGCTTCGGCTGGGGATGGGTTTGTCCCCGCCGCCGGCAAAAACATCCCTGGGACAGCGCTGCTGGCAGGCGGGGGCTGTCTCTGCTGTGGCCTTGCGCTCCCTCGAGGTGCAGCGGGTGTGAGGGGCTGGGGGCGCGCAGGGCAGGCGTGAGGGGAGGCTGTGCCCGGCCGGGATGGGAGCAAGCCCATCCTGCCCTGGGCTGACAGCTCCGCTCGACAGCCGCCCGCGGACGTGGTGCCAGCGGTTCCTGCCTTCCCCTTCTTATGTAAAGCTTGACTCCAGCGTGGCCTTTTCCTGTTCGAGCTTTTGGAAACTTTTCTTGCTCAGTCTTGGATATCCGCCTGCCGACTTGCTCCTGCTGGGAGCTCTGCGCGGTCTGCCTGTCGGGGAGGCCTTCACCTCCAGGGATTTCTGATGGGCGCCGGGGAGGACCTGTGGTATGGGGATGCTGTGTTAAGGAAAAAGTTAGACTACAAGGGTGAACTGCATTTCTCTACTTAATCCTTTTATCAACTCTGGTTCTGTGCTTTTACTCTGTCTAGTTCTGTGGTTTGAACCACAGGAATAGGGGCACCTGATTTTCCTACCTGACTGCATTGAACTTACTCTAAGATGTAGGCATAAGTCACCTGGGATATAGCTGGGTAAAAGTTAAATATTCTCTAGAACAGCCATGAGAATCAAATCACACAGTTTGTTTGGGCTCTTGGCCCATTCCTAGATGGGCCTAAACGTTGCCTGTGGAAGCCAAACCTTAACATGTTCCTGTAGCGAAGTTGTTAGTAACAGGTGCCACAAATTGTTTTAATGGTTTGTTTGTTAAGCTGGTTGTGGAGTCCTTTGTAGCCAGGGTGTATAACTGCAAAGGATAGCAGCCACTGAAGCGTGCATTCATATGAGTTGTGTTGGCTTGGAATGTGGGGCCAAAGTTAGCACTCAATAACTTTTAGAATGTCAGAAGATAAATTATTGATGTGATGTTGAGAACACCAAGGAAAGAAAATCAGTCCTTGCAGTTTTATGTTCTTTGCTTCCATTTTGCATTTTTCCTGAGCTCCAAGTATGAAAACTAGTGGAACTAATATAGCTTCTGCCTCCAGATCTTTCCCTTTTATATTTTTAGACCTGTCATGATCAAATTGCAAATCCTACAGAAAAAGGCTTTCTATAATGGGGCTGTAAGGCTTGTGACAAACTTGATTTTGGGTACCTGCTCTTTCTTTAAACCTAATTCTCATTAGCAAAGCTGCATAAGAGGACCTTGGGGTCAGAACATAACAAATGCAATGTCATTTGCATTATTCAGGCAAAGCTCTGAGGTTAGAATGGCCCATATCAATTCTGTGGAGCAGGATAGAGGGTTAATGGTGAATGTCAGTGTTATCTTAGCTATTTTGGTTATTTTAGCAGAAAGTAGCTATCAGAGATGCATATCCCACAGTCTTTGCTTTCTGTGCTATTTTAAGTTATTTGCTTCCAAAGCATGCCAAACCTCAGCTTGTCCATGAGGGTATTTCCATCACAATTGTGTATTTTTAGTGTTTAACCCCCGTCTCCCGAAACACACAAACTAAAAAACTGCAATAGAAAAATGAAACACAGGAAGAGCACAGACTAAAATAGGAAACCAACACTGAGGCAGCAGCACTGAATGGAGTAGTTACTTTCACATTTGTGTCACAAGTGAAACTAGCAAGTTTGCACTAGAGAGTCCAAGACTGTTTTGGTATTACTCTGAGAGAGCTGGAAGAAGTGACTGCTATTTTAGAAATAGTGTGTTAATATTACCGAGGTACTTGGGGTTTACAATTGAAAACCCATCTCAGTTTTTCCCCTTTTGTCATATTTCAGAGTTGTGCTGTTTGCAAATGACTGGTGCTCTGTTAGTTTTCTACTTTGAACGTCACTAGATTTATTGATGCATGACAAAAAGAGATGAGAATGCTTTAAAGAAGCTGAGCATGAGCCAGTGTTGTGCCCTGGAAGTGAAGGCAGCTGACAATACTCAGGACTATTTTAACAAGTCTGCAGCCAGTACCCAAGGAAGTGATTATCTCTGGTACAGTATGAGGATTGTATGCTGTGGGAACTAGGCTTGTTCAGCCTGGAAAAGAGAAAACTTTGATGGGACCTGTAGAGACCTTCTGGTACTTCAGAGGAGGTTTTCAAGAAGACAGAGCTTCCTCACTTTGGTATATGGTGACTGCATGAGGGACAACAAAGTAAAGTTGAAATGAGGTTCAAGATAGATGTCATTTCCAGCAATGAGGACAGTCAGCTGCTGGAACAAGTTACCCAGAGGGATTGTGCACTGTCTGTCCTCACAGGTTTTCAAGGCCAAAGTGGATGAAGTCCTATTGGGACCTCATAGCTGGCCCTGTGTAAGGCAGAGCATGATGGAACCCCCACAGATCTGCTCCAACATGAATTCTCTGGTCCTGAGATCAAACAGCCATTTGATCTGAGAAGGAAGGAGGTGTGTAAAACAATGGCAATACTTTTAAATACCTCAGATGAAGAAATGAAGGAAGGTTTTATGATGATGATGTGTTGCTAAGATGCTAAAAGAAATTAAATTAAAAACTTTCCTCACTATGCTTGCAGCTTATGCTGGGAAGGTGTGTGTGTGGGTAGGGGAATGGTTTGTATTTGTAAACTCACTTTCCTTTAGTGGTTCTCAAAGTACAAAGTGCCTTTTTGGTGTAACATCACTTCAGGATGTGTTCTGGAATAGATCAAACCTTGTTCTCTCAAATTTCATGTAGGAAGTGTGATAACAATGAAGCATGGTGCTGAGCTTGGGGAAAGACAGTGTATGACCAGGGAATAGCTCTTACCGGAGGGTTGTCTTCTTTGACTCTCCAGAAAATACAATAAACATGCCAGGACCAGCAGATCATTTCCCCATTTCTGCTGTGGTTGTTAACAGACCTTAGGATTGAGTCAATCCTGGTGAGACCATCTTAGCAATACCCAGAGAATGTGAGTGGATCAGAAATAGATACTTGTCTTTTCCTCTCTACATGGCAGTGAAATTGTGGAAAAGGAGGGATATGCTCAGGAAAGAGCATCTCTTTGCCCAGTGCAATGCATGTTAGAATTTAATTTTGAGGAGAAGTACTTGTTGGGAAGATACAAACTTCTGTCTATTTTACTCAGGTGTTAACAAGATGCTTTAGTGGAGACTACAGGTATCACTTGTGCACTGTGCACTTCATCTCTTCTGATCTCCTAAAACTGTTAGACTTCCAGAGGCTGTTTCTGCTGCTCCTTGTAGCCTCCCTCAATGAAACATGCATTGCTGAATGTCAGTGCTGTGTTTCCTGGGAAAAAAACCCCTTCAAATCTGTCCTGTGGGTCACTTTCTGTGGTTCAGTGACAAGTTTTCTGTGGTGTGTTTGTGACGAGGCTGGACTCTGTTCTCCAGTGAAAGATGCTGGATGCTTTGTTCATTGCCCAGGTGTTTCTGGGAAGGTGATGTCTCTCTGAGTTAAGTGTTAATACAGCTGGACAGCACTGTTGCTTAAATGTCTTTCAAGCCCTGCCTCACCTCTGTTTTCTGATGATATTCAGAACACTTGCATTTATTGCCGTCAAAAAATAAACCTTGAGGGCTACAGTATGTAGAATGAGGCATGATCCTTGGGCAAAGCCCAGCTGCTGCAAGGTGTTACTGTCTGCAAGCCCAGTAAAAAAGGAGGCATCTGACTGTGCTTCACATGGAAGAAAGAACAGATAGGAAATGTGGGATCCTGAGTGAGTAATGAGCTGTGTTTTGATACCAGTGAGATGTATTGGTCTGTTAGACTGCCTGTTGAGGGGGAGTGAAAAAATTCTGTTGTTGAAAAGCTTTGAAAATCAAGAGTATAAAACAAACAGGCATGTTGTAGGGATAGCTCCAGGCAGGTGGGGCAGACTATATCATAAACATATGCTCCAATAAGCCTTTAAGTGGACAAAGGCATTAATTAAGCTTAGCATTTCTTTACAGTGATGTGACTGTGATGTTGTAATATTATGATAACACTGGAGTAGTACCATACATTTAAAAATTTTGAAGTTTGCATTAGTCTTTGTTCCAAAAGATGTAACAGGAAAACTTATTAAAGTTTTTTTGAAAGTACTTTTCCCTTTTGTTGTCAGAGTTCTCCTTTCTAATGCAGACACTGTCGTGCTGTTCTAATGCCTGATATTTCTGAAGGTGGAAGTGACTAATAGCTGGATGTTTATTCCCATGATCCCCGTTACAAGTGCAAAAGGGGAAACAAACTGCATTAACTAGTGAAAAGCTGATGATATTTTTGAAGCTGAGTCACTGTATGTTTCTGGAATTGGCTGAACTGTGTTAACTGGGCTTCAGTTTCTACTCTGATCTTCTTGCTCAAGTGGAGCTGCCTTCACCCTGGGCCATCCTCACTGATTTACAAGTGCTTGGATTGGTCTGTGTAAGCTCACAGTGAAGGTATGATGGAATATATCAACCTGATGCAGGCACAGGACCAACAGGAGCTGCATTATCTGTGTGTGGCGTGTCTGGGCAGGAGGCAGGGCTAGACTGGAGAGGGAGCTCAGTGGGGAGTGGGTGGGAAGGCAAGAGCCTTGAGAAGGCACTAGGCTAAGGGAGAGGAAATCTGCAGTCCTCCCCTGGGAGGAAGGGCTGAAAAGGAAGGATGAGGTGGTACACTGAACAGAGAGCTGAAATGTCACACCCTGTCAGCAGGTTTGAAGGAGACTTAGTTCAAAATTTTAAGACTCTGTGCTAGGGAACAGGGATTAGTGCAAGAGAGGAGAGGGCTCTCTGAACTCTCCTATATTTGGTGTCCTTTAATTTCACTCTTAATTAAATTCATTTGACCTGAAGGATTGAGTGAGGCAAAGCTTGAAGTTGAAGGAATCCTGGGTTTAGAACATGGGTGAGAAGAACCCAAGTGACTTGTCTTGTGCAATTGGGTAGTCAGTGCTGTCTCCTCAAGTGCCTTATGGCAGTATGCTGACAATCACATTTATGGTGATGACAGCTGTAGTCCAAACTCATGTTGAGCACAGGCAAGGAGACTTTTTGTTTTCATTTGCACATTTCTAAAGGTTAAATAATTCAAGAATGCTTTTGAAAGCATACTTTCCTTTCTGTTTCCTTACTGCTGTTTTTTACCCACAACTCTGCATACAGTTCAGTGTAAGGTGGTTCTGCCCAGTATGTTCATCCGGCTTTATTTTAAACAGTTCCTTGATTTTGTAAATATATACTTATCCCAAAATCAGCTTTGCATTCAGTTTTATTTTAAGACTGTAACCATATGTGAATGAAGGTTGTTACCTGACTTGGTTTGAAGAAAGTGCAGCTGAAGTTGTCAAGGATTGAAAGCAGTGTTCTGGGAATGCCTAGTATGTTGTTTCTGCTGGAGGACAGTCTGCACAGTATTGTTTATATGTATTTATATACATGTGGACAAAATACCATTAGGGAAATGGGATAATGGTTCTGGCTGTAGAGGAGACCCGTACTGACATGCAGATGGGAGCATGTCTCGTAAAAATAAAAACCTAAATGGCTGGCCTAAAAGCCTGTAAAGAAAATCTTCCAAGTATAAATTAAATGATTTTCTTTCATACATGAGAGCTTTTGGATCTCTCCAGTGCTGCTGTGCTGTCTCACAAAGTTTTGCCAAGTAACAGTGGCACTCAGTGTTAGAAAAGCTCTTGCTGATCTGTTTCCCAGCAGTGGAGAAAGCAGCAGGTCTGGCAAGACTTTGCATTCATAGAACCTGGCTCGCTGTGGACAGCAGCAGAGGCATCTATAGGGAGGATATAAACAGCACAGACACCTTATGCTGAGCTACTGGGTGCCATCAAGGATGAAGAGCAAGGGGGAAGAACTGCAGCTCTGGGAAAATTCCCAATATATTCCCGTCACACCTACTCAGGATGGAAGATCAGCTAAATTCTAGACACTGAAACTTCTCCTGTTTCATGTGGGAAGACTTGGGACACTATTTCAAGTGAATAAGGTCAGAGATTAGGATATGAAGGCTGTGGTAAAAGTAATTGCCGGGACCAGTGATTCATAGAGCGATTTGACTATCTGTAGAGGAAGAGACTTCATTGAGAACAGGAGCTTTTTGGATGTGTGCTCTATTCTAGTTATATAAAAGGCAAAGTAAAAAAGGACCATGAAGTAGAGAGGGGATTTTCTAGGGAGAACCAGGAGGAGGAAATGAGAATAGAGTCGTAAGTTCCCACACCAGTGTAAATTCATCTGGATGGCTTTCAGTTTTCTAAGTTCTACGTTGATGCACAATTTCCTGGTGAATGGTCACCACGAAGTACCTTCCAAGACTTACACAAGAAACTCTCTCCTTTTCATTCTGTTTTTCTTAAAACAATTTCTTAAGATGTCGTTCTTAAAGCAGTCACTTTGCCTGGAAGAATCCATCTTCAGTTGCCTACTGTCCAGGGACACCCGAGCAATCTCTATTGCATCTTGTTTTCTTTTATGAAAACAAAAAGTCCTGCTTGTGTTTCATCATAGCTTGGTTTTCACAGCTATATAGTCTCTATCTTCAGTTCTTCCTTCTTACTCTGTTCTCTGTCAGTTTCTCTTTGAAGAGCTGAGGAAGTTCGTTCTATGGGAAGAGCAGAACGATTTTGCTGTCTTTAGTCCGTTTCTTCCTTGCTGTTTCTACATTAAACCACCAAAAGGAAATAAAATTGGTCCAAGTCATTTAGATACATAGGTGTTTTTTTCTGAATTTTTTGAAGGGCTTTTTAAAGAGAAATATTGCTTCATTTAGGAATCTCCATCTTTCTCCCTGCTTTAGCAAGTATTCTTTAATTTCTCTGTTTTTAAAATTTGAAAGTAATTTATCAAAATCTTCTTGAGGCCCTTGCTTGTTTTGAAGGTGCTGAGTCATCCCCCCTTTACTTTTAAGAGATACTGAGAAGGGAGGTTCATTTTTCCGTGTTCTTCTTAAGTCTTTAGTAGAAGATCACTACCACACTATTTCTGCTTGTATCACTGCACAGCCCAATTTCTGTTTCAAAGAACTGTAAGTGGTTAGAGCTGGAGGTTTTAATTTTATTAATAAAGTGCACTCATCTCATACTTCAGGTACAAAATATCCCCATGGCAAGCTTGAAACTGCCAAGAACAACCAAAGTAGGTACTTACCTGTGGTGTTGACATTGGTTCAGAGCATCTATTTACAAAAGCAAACAGACTTTGCTTGCCCTTGGGCCGTGGTTTGAGAAACTGAAAGACAAGAATGCTTTAGGTTAGAGGAGAAGTGTGGTGATGTACCTAATGGTTAGCGGGAGATAAGTGCCTACCAGTCACTGAGCTGGTCAACATTTTCTTCTTCAAGGTTTTGTTAGGCCTGATGTTATAGGACTCCTGCTTTGGAAGGCAGATTTGTCTCCTTACTTTCTTCTGCTGTGAACTGTGGATTGAGCAGGTTGTCTGGCTGCTGAGTACAGTTCCCTAGTCTTGTAGAAAATATAGTGAAAGATTCAAGTTTTTGAAGGATTTGCAGAGTGGCTGTTCCTTGCATCACAGTTTTTGCAACTATTTTGTGCCTACCCAAGCCACGTAGTGAATCTGTGGGGTGCATGAAGTCAGCTCTTCAGTTCTGGTCTATGAATTTTCATCTCACCAGTTCTGGTCTGTCAGAAGAGTCTTATTTCTTTGATTTTATTATTCACGTTTACCTTGGCCAACAAGAAGACCTCTTTAACAGTTTGCTTGCAGGCATTTCATTTTCTTTTCTTAATTTTGCTATGTAGAGCTGGCATTTGTCAAGCCAGTCAGTGTACCTCTGACATGACTAGGACTGCTACCTCTTTTACAGGATTACATGACTTGAAGTGCTCCTCTCAGACCATTTCTGCCTTTGCTACAGATTGTGCTGTGTTCATAACTGGCTTACATCAGTGGTGAAGAAAGCTCATTTATAAGTGTAGCTGACAGCATATTGTATGTGACAGCAGTTTGACTAACTAGCCCACATCTACACAATGGAACTGTGGGAATCTTGGCTAATTTAATGATTGATTTTTTTAAAAAAGTGTTTATTTTATTATTCGTTAGTTATTGCGTAGCTACCCTTGACTTCAGTGTGAGGACTTCAGTAGCTGAAGTTGTTGTCACCTGTGTCACTGAGGAGCTAGGTTAGGTTGGGTGGATGCCTGCGAGTGCTTGCCATAAAGACCAATATTGGTAATGAGTTCATAAAACATTAGTTCACTTTAACAAAGATGTATAGAAGTGATTTGAATGATGTCTTGAAGTGTGCGTGTGCTGAAGCACGTAAGTAAACAGACTGTGAAATCAACAGCAGTGTTTCATTGTCTTAGTGAAGAAGACAAAGACTTGATACAGTGAAGAAGGCAAAGGGAAAACATTAATTTCAAAATCAACCACAATGGAATGATGGAAACATTTCCATTGACCAAGTTTGGTGAATAATCACAATTAAAAAAAAAATATTAGTCTGTACTTCTTTTTTTGTTTGCAGCTGCAATAATATTGATGGGCTTTTGAACAGTGGAGATGGCACTGTTCTGTGTGTCTCCTCCATGTGGTTGTAGGAAATACTGGTCTCACTTTGCTAACTGTAGCACCCTTCTAATGTTGGGGTGGTGCTGTTACAGGCTTGAAAGCTGCAGTATGAATTGGAGAAGGTGGGGTGCTTTTTGTTGTGTGGTTTTGACTTCAGCAGTTGTCCTAGAAGCAAAGGACTCTTTGTTGTACTAGAAGCAAAGGTGACACCAGTCAGAAAGCAAGGCTAGTGGAGGAGAGTTCGTGAGGAAGGATCCTACTTAATTTCTAGTTTGGCTGCTGTAAGCAGGTCATCAATAGTCATGGTGATAATGGGGGACCTAAATGCCAAGGGATAGAAGCACTAGATTTTTCTGACTAGTATCTCTGATTTAATAGACACATGGCTTTTGCTTTTCCCCATGATCTCTGCCTTCCCTTTAGTTTCTTTAAGTCTGTTTTAATATTTTGCCTATTGCCATTATTTTAACTTGAGTCCAGATCAAATCAGTATATTATGCTCTGGAGACCAGTGTTAAGACTTACTCCTTTTGTTCAGAAGCAGGTGGAATTTGATATACCTTTTCCTGTTTGTTTTTTTAAATCTCCCTAAATCTCTCCTTTCTGTCCTCCTAAGCTGATTATGTTTGTGGTGGGAAGTGGGTCCAAAGGACAGAAAAATTCATTTTCTTCTTCTTCTTTCCAGGTTTGGTCTGTGACTTTTTCCTTGGTGTACATCCAGTTACCTCAGTAAGTAAGATCTCTGTGAGGGATTCTTGGAGTCATTAAGCCTTATCTTTAATTCTGTTCGCATTGACGTTAAGGGAAGATGTTGGTCCAACACTGAGCCCTTACAAAACCTTTTTGTAATCTGTTATTTTCTTGCCACAAATGCTGAGAGAGTAACATGGTTGTTGTTGGGATTGTCTCCAAGTGCTGCCATAAGTACCAAAGGAAATGTGACGGAGGAGGACAATAATCCTCTTCATTATATGCAAATATTCCTCTTCCTCTGTTTTCTTACCTGTCTGTGACATCTGTAGTGAAAGGAAGCATGGAAGAATGAAACAAGGTTCCTACTGAGAGCACTTTCATTAGTCCACATAAGTTTTATCCTTTTGTGCAAGGGTAGTTCTATAAACAGGCTTAGAAAAATAGACTCATCTTGGAGGAACCCAGGGCTACCCTGGGGTTAGGTGTCTTAGTACAGCTGCAGGCCCATTGCTTTGTGTTTTTGCATTCCCTGTGTTCAGGGTTTTAGCCTTGCCTAGGAGTGAGTGGAAGATGTGGCACTGCTTACCTTTCATTAAGTTTCTGACAGTGAAGAAGCAACTTCTACTCCTTTAGGGAAAGCAAGGTGATCCACCTTTCTGCTGGATGCATATGTTCTATCACACATGGTAAATAAATCCAAGCAGTGAGGGCAACAGAGAGCTAATAGTCCACTCTTGTACTTGGCTTGCCAATAACTGTTTCATACTTCTATGCTGCTGTATAAAACTTGTCCTGGCAGCTGCAGTCAAAGAACATCTACTGTTGTATGTTTTGGGATGAGTGATGAGAGATTATGGTCTATGAAGGGAGAGAATCTCCTCGCAACTGGGAAAAGCTAAGAACGTTAGGTGAGGCTACGAAAAAGGAATGCTGGAGCTTTCCTTTACTCTTGTGTAAATCATCATTAGAGGTGATGCTACTCAACAGCCCAGTCTTGAGGATACTGCAAAGATGCATTGACTTAGGGATGCTGTTTATTTAAGAGAGAACTGGGAAATATCCTGAGAGGGTTTTCAATGTCAAGGCAATAGTTCTGTTGTTTGACTGCTGTGGAAAATTTCAGTTGTAGGACTTGTGTGTTTCCAAGAGAAAAATCAGTAATAGGAGGTACAGGACTAGCTTAAAATCAGTACATTTGATATTGGACATGGTTGTGGTTTAACCCCAGCCAACAGCCAAGCCCCACACAGCTGCTCACTCACTCCCCCACCAATGGGACTGGAGAGAGAACTGGAAGGGTAAAAGCTGGAAAACTTATGGGTTAAGCCACAAGCAAAAGAAGAGCAAGGAATTAAATCACTGCTTCCAGTGGGCAGGCAGGTGTTCAGCCATCCCCAGGAGAGCAGGGCTCATCACACATAATGGTGACTTGGAAAGACAAAAGCCATCTCTCCAATCTTCCTCTCTCCTTCTTCCTTCACTTGCTACGCTTAGCATGGTGTTACATGGTATGAAATATCCCTTTGGTCAGTTGGGGTCAGCTGTCTCAGCTGAGTCTCTTCCCAGTTTCTCACATCCAATTTCCTCACTGTGGCAATACAAGAAGCAGAAAAGGCCGTGGCTCTGTGTAAGCCCTGCTCGCCACCACCAAAGCCATCTCTATGTTATCAACTCTCTGTTCAGCACAAATCCAAAACACAGCCCCATACCAGCCACTGTGAAGAAAACTTACTCCAAAACCAGCACAGATGTGAATGGCTTCCTGATATTTCTGTTGCAAGACAAAGAATGAAAAGATAGGTGGGGGGTGTTAGGCATTGACCCAGGTAACATCTGTATTTGTAGTAGATGGGACACAATGTTACAATATGTAAGATAAAGAACCCATGAAATTTCATGCTGTAGGATTTAAGGTTATTATAAAGAGTCTTGGCTTGGTCATAAAATATCTCTCCATGAGGCTGCTGTGTGTTTACATCTTGCAGTGATTTTTCTGATTACCTTTTGCATGTGTGCCATGCTCTGAATCACACAGAATGGTGGTCTGTTGATTACTGTGTCCTAGGAGAGCTGGGTGATGGAGTACACGAGGGAAAAGATAGTTGGGGAAGATTGAAGTGGTTGTTATTTGTTCCAGGACTTTTCTTTCTGTTCATTCTTGTGCCACTTGAAATGATTGCTGTATTGTAAACTCTTTCATCTTGTTTCCACACCTTTAAAATTGGATACTGCAGAAATTAATGTAACATCATCTATAATATTTAAGCTGCCTCATGTTATGAAAGTGAGAATTCCCACAGCAGCCTTAACTCTGCTCCCAGAAGAGAAGGCAAATCAAGTGAGTGTCTTAAGTTACACCATTGTAGCACTGGTCACTAGGATGTGCAGTTTGGCAAATATTTACATTTCAGATCTGGTCCAAGTCCATGGCAGTAACAAAATATCATGTGTTAATTATGCTAAATGATTATATTACACTGGTAAATGGGAATAGACTTGATTCCCAGAATGCTGATCTGTGATTCACATCATCAAGGAGTACAAAAGAATTCACATCCCTTAGAGAGGGAAGATAAATAGGATATTTCAAACATTTTTCTTGCATGCATGGTAATATGCAATTTTTCTGCTTTACATTGTGTTTCTGAAATCACTTTCACAGCAAACTGGAAAATTCGTATCCCATCTCTAATGGAGATTTAGAAATTACCCCAGTTTCTTGACCTTTCTTATCAGTGTTAGCTACTGGATTTCAGAAACCCTTTTGTAGTAATTGAAGGATTTTCCTTTCAAAGTGGTCCATTTCTGCAAAGAAGGTGGGACTTGAACATGCTGAGAAGAATGGGAAACGTGCTTTTTGCTTTCTGTGAAACCTACTCATGCATATTAAGAAGCTTGCCAGACTTGAATTTCTAGAATCTGAACAACAAATTGTTGTTAAAATAAAGTGATTGAATGCCTTGCTGATGTGTGGTATTGAAGTTGAGTGAAATGCTGCTACTCATCGCTCAAAATTAAATACAGTGTATTACAAAAGCTATTGTAGAAAACTGCTCAGTAGAGAGCTCAGACCCAGACTGAATAGTGAAGACAATCTTCAGCTATATCCTAAACCCAGAACATACTGTGGGGATTTTTAAATGTCTGGAAAATACTGTTGTGTAATGAAATCAAAAAGAATGTGAGATGCTTTGTGATGCTTTGTTTTTGGCAGGCAGCCATTCTAGATAAGGTGGACATTTCAACATATAGGATGTGTTGAACAATGGTTTTTAAATGTTTAAGGTTCTGTTGTATGGGAACAAGTTGTCACTGTGCCTTACCCATGTGGTGGACTGAGAGGTCTTCTAGGGTAGTCCTGGGTACCTCATTGGGACAGGGCTATTCTTCATTTGTGTGGTTTGTTTTGAACTGTGAGCAGGGTCATTGCTCTCAAGTTCTTCATACTGTGCCCAGCAGAGTGAGGCACAGAGGGGAGGACCTGGGACCTACTGAGCAAACACAGGCTGTGAAATTTAATCCAGAATGAGATCAGGCAAGCAAGGTGAGAAAAAGAAGTATGAGAAGAGGTTTTGTTAACTTACATTGGCTGTCTTACAGTCATAGGAATAACTTGATGGCCCTGTTGTGCCAAAGGCACGTATTTGTAAAATGTTAAAACGTGCTCAGATGTTCCACAATTGGGCCAACACGTCGTTGATGTCTGATTTGAATGACTACTTGGCATCAGTCTCTGTTCTTTGTTGTAAGAAGAGCTTATCCAATTAAATGGATAATGTTAGACCACATCTTCAGGAACATTATTAGAAGTTCTGCTAAGGTAGCCTGAGGAAAAGAAAGTTGCTGTGGGCAGTGGCCTTGGGATTGGCATTTGGCCAGGTCAGGGTAATTTCATTTTCAGAGTCTGTTTTAAGCTGGATTCTGAGGCCTTGAGGCAAAATTGTAAATGATCCTGTCCTGTAAGTTACTAAGTAATATGATACAGCTAAACTGTAATGTGCCATAAAGTTAAATCTCCATGTATGAGAGCACCCCACTGGCAAAAGATAAATTAGTTATGGGGAAAGGAAAATTATTTGTCCCAGAGATACTGTTGAGTTAATCACTGGTCCTTCTCAGGTTACTTGAACCTGGAATACTTGTCTCCATCATTAATTAACATGTTTTATTATTACTTCTGCTCCCTTGGAATGTCAGATTTGTGGCACTTTCCCATGGGTGGATTTTATTTAAGTTTTTTAATATGGAGAGAGATTTTCACTTGAGTATTTAGTCACACATATAACCAAATCTCCTTACGAATGATAGGGTGAAGCTGTCTCTTACTTGTGTGTCATGTGAGAGAGGGCATGGAGGAATGCACTGGAGCACAATTTTCTGCTCTTACTTAGCTTGTTGTCCCTATTGCCTGTCACCAGGCTCCCGCAGAGCTGCCATCCACAGCTGCCTTCCACAGAGCAGTTCTTGGGCATGGCAGCCCCTGACAGGAACTGCAGGGTCCATCTCTCTGGGCTGAGCTGGTTCATGGTACCTGTTTTGTTGTGTGCAGTGTATTGTCTCTTCTCTGTGACAAAATAAAAAAGCCTCATTTTAATTCATGCTATGTACATGTTCCTGTGGTAGCCTGTTGGACAGCTGTGAACTAAACTAAATTTCTTAAAGCTATAGTTTTCATTTTTACTATTATCAGACCTTAAACATTTTCTGGAGAGTCTCTGTATGCTCAATTCAAATCCACTTTGATTTCTGATTTATTGGCTGCTGTATTTAAATTGCTGACCCAACTGTTCATTTCTGCTTGGTGTATATCACTCATGCAGCTGAGCTTCAGAGAGGCTGTGAATGGTTAGGTGTATTTGTCTTAAGGAACCAAGGAACTGATCTTCCCAGAGTACCAAACCTTGGATTGTCACTGGATTCTTTCTTGCTTTTTCTTTTTTTGCATAAAATTATTCCTCTTGTAATCTCTGAACAGTTTCTTTCAGTGTAGTAGAGAAATCTGTGGCTTCATGTGGGGGGCATAGGTGGGAATTTCAGGAGCTGCATTATTTTCCTTTCTAGTAGCCCTGGAATCTGCCCCATCATTTACAAAGGAATACTGCTTTCACTCAGCAGAAGCATCTGTAGTATAACAGAGGTTAGAGATGCCAGTGAGGAAAAAACATTACACTTTTCTGCCAGCCCTCTGCAGAGCCAATATCAAATTTCTCCCTACTAATGTGTTTCTTGGCACTTCGGTTCAGTTGCTGTGGATTTTCCAGGAGCTGAGTGCCCCTCAGGCAGGTAGGTTTCCCCCTAGCAGAGGCATTAGAAGTGTATTCCTAATACACTTGATACTCTTTTTGCAATGTATCATTATTGATTGTAGAAGTCATTGTCAAGGTTTTTTCCAAGCCCATTTTCCAAGCCAAGTTCAGTGTTTTTGAAAAAAAGGTTGGGGGTCCGTGTAGGTATCAACAATAGCTGTTAATCCTGTTTTTTTCCTTTTTGTCAAGCTAATTAATCACTCTCCTGCTTTGTGCTCCTGCCATGGCAGTACTGGGAGGCTTTCAGCTTGTGCTCAGCCCTGTGCTGTTCCTGACTGAACTGTGCTACTCAGCTGCTTTATCTTTGCCGTCCTGCCAGTTCCTTCTCTGCCTGCCTCTGTATTGCCCTCAGGCTGACACGGAGATTAATTGACCTAGTATTGTAGGATGTTTCCTCTTTGGAAGTCCTCTCTCCAGCAATGTTTAAGAAGAAAAAGGGGGGAGTTTGGAAACAGTCGGCTAGCTAGAATTTGGTGTGCAGCATCTGAAGACAGCTTACACAAAGCAGCATTATTAATAGGAAAACTATGGCATAAATGCACTATTGCTATACAGAGCACAAGATGTGAGAGATGGAAAGCCTATTGTATTTCCTCATTTTACCCTCACTACTGGGTTTCAGAGGCTCGTGCACAGATCTCCTGAAGCAACTCATTCAGGAAACTTCTTTTTCTAAGTGGTCTGCATCAAGCAAATCCCAGAACCTTATGTGATTCAATTACTTGATTGAATTGAGAGTTGATAAAACCTATTTGGGGCTTGATAAGGTATTCAGTAACAAAGCCAGGCAGTAAAGTCAGATGGAAGTTGAAAGACATACAAACCAACACGAGCCGGTCACATGGACCCTGCAGGAGGAGGTGAAGCTGCAAACATTTTGAAGTGGCCTATTTGATGGGAAAAATTTGAACCCAGGGTTGCTAGCATTTCATCCATCTTTGTGTGTTTATTTTTGCCTTCTGTTCCAGGGGAGCACATTAGGTCAGGCTTGACTGTACATTGCTAGC
Source organism: Illadopsis cleaveri (assembly GCA_013399915.1). NCBI lineage: Eukaryota > Metazoa > Chordata > Aves > Passeriformes > Timaliidae > Illadopsis > Illadopsis cleaveri. Next base: position 186,899 of record VXBB01009307.1, on the reverse strand, counting down.
AGTGCTGAGAGTGACGGGAGATGCTGTGGGCATGGAGAGTGAGCCATGCATGACTAAGAACAGAAATGGAATTCAGTGCCTGTGACTCTGAGCAGGACAGATAACACAGATTTGTGTGGAGCAGTTGCAAAAGCACAGACTCTTCCTTACAGAAAAATTATTAGAAAAAGTAGTTTGCATTTGGGAAGAAAGTAAGCTTAAAGCACAATCAGGCTTTGCAAAGGGCTCTGTCTCTGAAATGAACATTAACACACAGTGTTAACACTGTAGTTATTTTGGATTGTTCTCAGCCTAAACAAGCTGAAGGGTGATGTCACATAAAACTGCTGAAAATAGGTATGTTAATACCAATTACTCAGCAGAACTCATATCATAATGAGTATCTTTTTGTCAAAATAATTTTTGTACTCTTTTGAAAGTGTTCATGCAATTTAATGTGAAAACAGAAAACTAGGTAGTTTTAGATGTCATGCTTTGATTTTAAAATGTGTTTTCTTTTTTAAAAGCATATTTTAAAAAATGTAATGTCTACAATTAGGTTATCTTGTCCCCAGGGATTTATTTTTAGCCTAAATAGTGTTTATGGGTCCAATTTATGTTTAAGTGTTGTATGCTTCTTTTGACAGCATTGCCTGCATGCTTCTTACATGCTTTGTGAGTATCAAAAAGAGTACAGAATCAGAAGATGAAGTTAGTGAAGGCTGCGTGTTGTGATGTGTATGTTTTGTTCACTGTTTCAGGAAAGTTCACAAATGCCAGAGGTTTATGTACAAAAAAGAGACAGGGGAGTCCTTCAGGTTTATTGGAATAAAGGGAGAGAGAATCCTCTGGGGCACACACCTGCAGGGTTTCCTCTCTCAAGGTTTCAGAGGCCACAGCCTCCTTTTATCCCAAACTCCCGTCTGGACGTTGCCCTCTTCCTTTCCCCATTGCTGAGGTACACGGAAGGTACAGCCTTCCCAAACTGCCTACCATGTATTTTCCCCCTGAAGCTACTATTTTACCCCAAAGCTCAGAAGTTGAGGCTTGTGCAGACCTCTGTCTGTTTCAGGAGCCAAGCTCTCTGGGCTCTGCAACAAACCTGCACCCCAAGGTCAGTAGAGACTTTAAGACCCATTACAAAGGCTTAACACCCATACCTTCACCCATCAAACTGTTTATAAAGACATTAGCTTTCCTCTCAGCTGTTCTGACGTTAAAATTTTTAATGGTTGCTGTGCAATTTCAACTTACAGCCTCGTGAACAGTGTTGCTTGAAATATGCATCTTCAAGCCTGTTTGTTTTTCTCTTGTGGCTTGTAATTTTAAGTTCTGTTCACCTGCTGGAAAGTAAAGATTTGCCAAGAGCTGATTTTTGTCTGGGAGCCTCACACAGAAGAAGTGTCAAGTGTGCTCTTTGTCCAACCACACCTTGGTCCTGTTTGGGTCATTCCAGAGAAATGCAAGATGGGAGGAGGACTCCAGAAATGAACTGGAAATTAATAATTCGCAGTTTTGTATAAGTAAATCAGCATGTTATTAAAACTGGTATTCTTCCTTGTGATTTACTAATATAACCTTGGTACATAATTAAAAAAAAAAAGAATTTCTGGAAAGCCAGTGAATATATCTGTATAAGAGTACTAATTTTTACCTTTTGCATTTACTGACATTTGTATATATCTGGCTTTCAAAGCTGACAGCTGAAATAAAAATGTTGTCTCGGGGACAACACTGACCTTTGTTAAGATTTTTTTCTTGTCACAATTGTTTAGTGCTTTAGTCTTCAGTCTGCTTGGGT